>CABHPH010125827.1:26073-48934 GCA_902168325.1 Peromyscus nudipes
TAAAATAAAATAAAATAAAATAAAATAAAATAAAATAAAATAAAATAGATTAGAGGAGACAGTGACCAGTATATACTAACTATGGGCTTATGGATTTAGGGAGCAGGGTCCAAGATGGACAGTAATGGATTACACAAAGCGGTGGTTTCTAATCTGACTAGCCACGACAACCACCTTGGACGATCACTGAAAAATAGGGACCCCACAGCTAGAGGCAGGCTTTCTAATAGCAGCATGTTCATTACTCTGCAGGATTTAGGAAAAAAGAGAGCCCAGATTATCCAAAAGGCTGCCACACCACATGACTGTAACGTCCACTGCATTTTTTTTATAAAAGAAAATTGCATACTAATCCTTTCCCACAAGCAGCACCAAAGAGGCTGTTTCCGAATTCAGTGTACACAAGAAGCTTAACTCTCAAGCCAGGACTTATCCGAGCTGGCCCTTCAACACATCTCTGCTAAAGAGCCAACCTTTCCCGAACATTTGAGGCCAAATACTCCCCGTCAGTCATCTCTCAGTGTTTCACGTGACGGCATTAGCTTCGAATTGGGTTTCAATAGATCTCCTCTCCATCTGTACTCTCTGCATTTTAGGCCATCGAAAAGTAATCGCCAAAGAACAGAAAGCCGTTGGCTGGCTGGTGCTATTACCAAAGTCTCCACTCTAGGATAATTCACAGCCCCAAAGCATTCCTCCTCTTAGACACTTGAATAATAAGAGCAAGCAACTGACACTGTCAGCCATTTCCCTTGCTATTTAGCACACATTAATTCATCTGTTCCTGAAACAGCCCTGATAGATGCCATTGCCACAGCCGTCACATCAATAAGGACGCGGAAGTTTGGAGGCACTGGGCAACTTTCCTGAACTACTCCATCAGAAGCCTGGATTCTACCTGGCCAGTGGGACTCTGTACCTGAGTCTTCCATCTCCCCTCTGTGAACCCATGCATTGATGTCCCTGCAGGTGCTTCTTCCAAGAGAGGTCAAAGTTCAGAGCCTACACTGTAAACTAATGTCACCACTATGGGAATCAGTGTGGAGGTTCCTCGGAAACACTAAAAATAGAACTATCCTATGACCTAGCTGTACCCCTGCTGGTATATACGCAAAAGAATTTAAGTCAGAATACCAGACAGCTACTCACATATCCATGGCCATTGCAGCACTATCTATCCACAAGAGCCAAGAGACAAGGTCAGCCTAGACACCCAACAACATATGAATGAATTAAAAAAAAATGTGGCTTATGAACGGTGGGATTGTATTTAGCCACAGAGAATAAAATCATTTGCAGAGAAGTGGATGGAACTGAATATCATCATATTAAAAAAAATAAGCTAGATGCAGAAAGACAATAGCCATATGCTCTCCCATACAAGGAATGTGTATATACGTATACATACATACATATATATAATATATACAGATATATAATACACATACACATATATATAATATATCATAATACACACGCATATATGATATGGAAGCAACAGGAGACTGTGACAAGAGAATGTGGTCTACAGGGAGAGGAAGGAAGAACTATGAGAGGCTATGGGGGAATGAAGGTAAAAGTCCACGTTTGCACATGTAGACTATATCTACATATATGTGAATGGGAACAGTTTGTGGGAAATAAGGGAACACAGAGGGAGGGCGGACAGGAGAAGCTCACAGTGTGGGCAAAGAGGAACCAAGTATAATGATATTTATGTGTGATGATGCCCCAACGCAACCTACTGTTTTGTATGCTATAAAGTACTTCCTTCTCCCTCTCCTGGCACTGAGTCCTGAACAACCAATCCAATGCTTCAGTGGATGCCATAATGATACCCAGACTGCCTATCGGTCTCTACAAATCGCCGCTTGGCCTCACTCTATGTTTTAGTTCTTGTGAAGCAATACACTAACTCATCGACTATGTTGGGTTGGTTTTGGCCATTTCTCTCCACTCTCTCAGACTCAGACTAGTCAAATTTCCTAGGAACATTAACTGTACTCTGAAAGGTACCAAGAACTGGAGGATGGCAGTCCCTAAGAACTTTCACCCACCAACGCCTGCAGCTTCCCATCCATCCTGGAATCTGGGATTTGCAGGTGGCTACAAAAAGGCTTTGTTACAAAGGAAATACCTTCGAGCTGTTTGGCAGACTGCTTTTAGAAGTGCTGATATGTAGGTCTCCTTTTTATAGCTCTTCCCTGTGAGAAAGGGGAAGTGAGGTCCACACGAACCCCGAGTCACACAGGGAACAGATCCATGCTTTTCCTGGAAGCCGGATGCACAAACAGCACTGCTCCTTTGAATCTCCTTACCCAGTTTACAGTTTTCCTTTCAAAAAGCAGGGGGAGGAGGGGGAGGAGGGCATTCCACGGAGTCTCTGTAAAGAGTCTTTGCTCTCCTTTCTAGAACACTTTCAGTGTGTCCAGTAAAAGCTGTCGCGGCTCGATAACAAAAGAAAGTGCCCACGGGTAATAAACTCAACAGTTCTCTGATGATTGTTGGCCACAAAACTACATTTTTAAAAATGTGTTGCCAAATTGATGGCTCACACCTATAATCTCAGCACTTGGGAGGCTGAGGCAGGAGGATCATAGGTTGGAGGCCAGTCTGGACTGCCTAATAAAAGAGAACAGGAGAAAGAAGAGGAAGGGAGGAGAGGGGGAAATTGTTGTCACAAACATTTAAGTTTAGGATCGAAGGAAACCCACCATAATCTCTGCATTATCTACGATACTTTAAAATAGATGAGCTCTTGATTCAATTCACAGAAAGTACTCAAACAACAAATACTCTTAATCAAAATTGGCTTTACACAAGAGAAAACTTGTTCGCATGAATTTCTTAGCAAAAAAATCCAAACGAAACAGTGGACTAGCCAGGTGTGACGGCACATGCCTTTGGGAGTCAGAGGCAGGTAGATCTCAGTGAGTTTGAGGTTGGCTTAGTCTACAGAGCAAGTTCCAGGATAGCCAGGGCTATGTAGAAAGAACTTGTCTCCAAAAAAAGGGGGAGGGGAAGGAGGAGGAGGAAGAGGAGGAGGTGGAAGAAGGAAGGAAGGAAGGAAGGAAGGAAGGAAGGAAGGAAGGAAGGAAGGAAGGAAGGAAGGAAGGAAGGAAGGAGAGAGAGGGGGCTACAGTGGACTAGAAACAGATGTTCAAGCTGTATATGCAGATAAGAATTCTTCACTTGCCTGTTTATTATTAACAGATGAAGGAAATGAATTCATTAAGGAAATAAAAGCCTGCCAGAATGGAAGAGAGCCAGCTCACACAGTTATCCGCTGGTTCAGAGGACAACTGAACTCTTCCAATTTTCAAAGAGATAATAAGCAAAATACACTGAAGAATTAAATAGAAAACTTGAAAATACCATAACAGAGCTCTGGAGAGCTATCCCAACTTCCTTATCTGAAGACACCTCCCTTTCACCAGTTCCAGATCACATAAACCCAGAGTGACGCCTTGCATAGTTTTTATATATTTATTTTTATTTCTGGTTTTTATTATGTAGACGAGGCTGACCTCAAACTCACAATCCCCCTGCCTCCACCTCCCTCCCAAGTGTTAGAATGACAGGCACGTGCTAGGATATGCGTGTACTTAACTATTTTCTTAAATTTCTAAGTTTCTTACTCATTTTCAACTTCTATCATACTTTCAAGCCTATAAAGTTAAGGAGCCATCAAACACAACCTACCACAACTGTACTTATGGTCTTCCCCTAGCATATCTAAAACACAAGACCAAACCCAGCCCACTTATTCTTCCTGCTTCAGCCCCGCCAATCAGTCAGACTAAACATTCTGCATCACCCTAACCCTTTCCCGGCCCATTTCTACTTATTTCTTCATTTATTTTTTTAACTACAGGGGCTGAGGGCATAGGGCTCAGTTGGTACAGTGCTTGCCAAGCACACACAAAGCCCAGTTCAGTCACCTCTCCAGACGCTAGGTAAGGTGGTATTACCTATAAACCAGCACTTGGGAAGGATCGGAAGTTCAAGGTCAACACCAGCTACACAGTGAGTTCAAGGCCATCCTGGAATACACAAGATCCTGCCTTAAAATAAGTAAATATGGTGACACACACCTAAAATCCCAGTATCTGGGGAGCAAAGGGAGAAGGGTCACCACAAGGTCAAGGCCAGCCTCATCTACCCGAATACCAGGTCAAATTGAGAGAGGTCCTGTCACAAAGAACACACACACATACACACACACACACACACACACACACACACACACACACCCCTTTCCTATGTCCTTTAAATCATCTCTAGCATGTTTGTTATTTTCAATGCATGTATAAGTGCTATATAATCAGCTATTATGCTATATTATTTTAAAAAATACTAGCAAGGGAGAAGAGTCTGTACATGTTTAATACAGACACAGCTTTTTTAAAGTTATTTTAGTCTGCAACTGATAGAATCCACGGACACAGAGCCCCTGGATATGAACCGACTGTACACACACAAACATAATCTAAAACACACCCTGGTTGTGGGGATTCAAGAGGCTTGGACGGAGTCGAATTATATGTATGAAAAGTTCCATAAGGCAGTTCTCGTTTGTAGTAAGAACTGAAAATCAACTAAAGTGTTTTTTTTTCTTTTCCCCCAATATAATTCTGCATGTAGCTCCTAAAGCACTTTGTCATCAAGCTAGGCTGAGTCTTCTTCCTTTCTTTAAATGTGCTGTTTTCTCTCACAAGGGTCACAAGACCTGTGAATCCCTGGCTTTAAATCCTCTTCCATCACCTTCTAGCTCTTGGTCATTTTCTTCCTCCAGGACACCTATAGGCCAGTAAGGTGGCCTGGTGAGTGTAGGTACCGACCACCAGGCTTGACAACTGAGTTTGATCCCAGAACCCACACAGTGAAGCTAAAAATCAACTCCTGCTGGTTGTTTCCTGACCTCTACATGTAGCCCATGCATGCCTACACACACACACATACACATAACACACACACACACACACACACACACACACAAATAGATGTAAAAAGAGAGAGACCCTTACCAGCCTCCCCTACTCTGGACAATCTTCATCTGGGCCACCTCCCCCACTTCCTGGAAGAGCCTAGCCAGAATAACCTGGTTATTGGTGTCACCACAAGCTTCAAGGAAAATAAGACCAAGACCATGTAACTCTCTCACTCACAGATGTATCCCAGGCACTTGCCACTCAAACAAAGAGCAAGCGTTTAAAACACTGAACTAGCAGCTGACCATATAGAGGAGATGGACTTGGAACTGAGAGTTAAAAGGTAAGATGGAAGCTGAGTGTGAGGTGCACATCTGAAGTCCAAACGACCAGAGACAGAGGAGGGAAAACAGCAAGTTTAAGGCCAGCCTGGGCTACACAACAAGACCCTGTTGGAAAACACAAACAAAACAAACAAAAACTCACCAACTCTGTGTATGTGTATAAAATTCATTGGTTTTTCAGGTCTCTGTGTAAATCAATGGTAA
This sequence comes from Peromyscus nudipes, assembly GCA_902168325.1. NCBI lineage: Eukaryota > Metazoa > Chordata > Mammalia > Rodentia > Cricetidae > Peromyscus > Peromyscus nudipes. Next base: position 31,553 of record CABHPH010125827.1, read on the forward strand.
GAGCCATGTAAGCTCCACCTCGTGATACACAGGAGATGTTTCCAAGAGGACTCCCATGAGCACTGAGCCAAGTGTGGAAGATTGGTAGGAACCAACGGAGAAGGAGCATTCCAGACAGGAAGAAGCAGATGTGCGAAGGCAGTGGTACCCTAGGTTGCCAAGGTACAGCAAGTTTACCCCAAAATGTGTCTACAGGTCTCCCTGCTTTTACAAACTCAGTCTCCTCATTCAAGGCTTCTGCATCAATCAGGTGGACAACTTCCAAACCCATCCTCCTGCCTCCAGTTCCCCTGCCCTCTGACAGTGACCCTCTAACACACACACACACACACACACACACACACACACACACACACTTTGTATCAGGGCATGTGAAGTCTTCAGAGATACCCTCCCAGCCTATGTGCTCAGCCTGGCATGCACTCCATAGGAACTCTGGATAACTCACTATTCCCCAGGTTCACCTCCATTTTACTCACAGATTCAGCTCTCTGCTCCATCATCATGCAACGCAGCAAACCACCACAAAGCATGCACTGCTTGTGCATCTGATATCTGCAGCTGGACAGTGCTGCTGCTGTTCCTCAGACACATTCGTAGGCTAGAGCACGGCTGCAAACCAAGCCCAGCTTTGCCCACCACCCCAGGGGGCATGTGACAACATCTATACTTGGTTTTTGGTTGTCACAACTAAAGATGAATATGCCACTGGCATCTTGACACTAAACATCTTAGAGAGACAGCTCCCTCCTCCCTAACAAACAATGAACCAAGCCTGAATGTCAAGAGTGTTGTTGAGAAACTATGCTAGAAGTATTGGTCGGCTCTTTGTTGATTTAAATTGGCTATGTTTGGGGCAACTGGGCTCTGTCCCTAGCCTGTAGGCATGCAGAGAGCTATGTGAGGCTTTGAAAAGGTGACGGGCAGAGGACATAGACAAGCATGAGGACACAAGATGTTTTGAAGCCTGACTTGGAAATGGCATGTTATTGTTTCTGCTGCAATCTATTATCATAAGCCCTGCTCAGATCCAAGGGAACAGAAGGAGACTCCCCATCTCTATTAACAAAGACTGAAGTCCCTTTATCCCTCCCCCTCATTACCAAATTTGCTCAAATGTCTGGAATTTCATATTGCTCATCATAGTCCATCACAAATGCTGATTATTTTGCTCCATCATATGACCTAGGAATGATATTGTTGGCAGAAAGCATGACTGTATTCCCTGGATACACATCTCTTCACACCCCCCCCACAGAAATAATAATTAAAATGGACTTTACATCTTGCATCTGCCAATAGCCCCCGGTGTAGTTCACGGGCTTGTTTAGTCATCTCCTGGGCCCACCCTGACTACACACTGGAATCACTCAGGGAAGGCTCTCATGAAGCAACAATGCCCAGGCCCGGGTCCAGATCTTTTAAACTGAAAGCTCCCAAGTGGTTCTAACACGCAGCCAGGGCAGAGAACTGCTGAGTGGGAGCCTGGCTAGCAGAAAGACCAAAATGACTGCTGAACAGCATTTCAGAAATAAAACTCAAGAAACCCAAGTCCCTGCAAGATATAGAAATACAGGATAAATATTAACCTTTCCAGAAACTGAGGAAAACTGTGAGCAACATGGGCTGAAAGGTGAACACTGCATGTTACCAGTGACTACCTGTATCAGGTGGAATTATATATAGGACAGAGGTACTCATATTCCTATATTGGCTCTGTTATTGCTTTGGTGTTATTATTATTCACTAGTCAATTCTGGAAAATGCATCTAGAGGAAACATCTCACACTCTTGTAAAAAAAATAGTTTATATTTATTATTGTATCCTTTATATATAAAACACGAGACATGAATAGTTACAGTCAAAAAAATCATACGCTGATTATTAAGCCTCCGTGGCAGTTTTAAAATAGGTCCACAGATCCTTTGGTCCTGCTCACAAGAAGGGGACCCACTTGCTCATCTGTTGCTGGTGACCTATACTTAGTGACTCCCAGTTAAGGAAAACTGTGTGGCAAATATGGAGGTACCAGAACCCTGAGGCTGGGGCATTAAAGGCACCATAGCTTCCTCCTTGCTCTGTTGAATCAGTCACTCAAGGGAAGCCAGCTACCTTGTAAAAAGAACACACAATGAGTGTGTCCTAGTCACAGAGAATCAGAACCAGCCAGCAGCCAGCAGCTGAGACCTCCTGCCTACAGCTATACGAGTATATCGTCTTAGAAATAAGTCTTGAAGTCCCAAGCAAGTTTTCAGTCACCTCAGCACCAGCCAACGTCTTATTTGCAACCCCAAGAAAGACCCTAAACCAGAACTACTTAGCTAATCATTCCTAAATGTTTGACTCACAGAAACTATGAAATACAAGTCAGGTATCCTTAATTCAAAAATCTGAAATCCAAAATGCTCCAAAAATCTGTAACTTTTTGAGTACCAACCTGACATCACAGAAAAATCTCATACCTCACCTCATGCTGAAGTCAAGACTCAGACACACTAGAAACATGGCAAGAAATAATTTCCAATGTAGAAGATACATGGGAAACAAAGTTAATCCCACGGTATCTCATTATACATATGCAAATATCCCCAGGTTTAAAAAAAAAAGGTTCAAAATTTACAACATTTCTGGCCCAAACATTTCAGGTGAGGGATGCTCAACTTACAATGGGAATTGATGTTTTCTGATGCTGTAGTTGAGGGTAATTTGTTATGCAGCAAGAGATGACCAAGGCACCGGATAAAATCTGAAACATTGTATCTGCTCTAGAGTCCTTCCCTGCATGCCTTGGGAGTTTGACTGGTCCATCATTCCTTTTCACCATTCTATAACCAAGGTCAGTGGAAACTCTTGTCTCAAAACCCTCTACTATGTAGGGATCTCTCCCGTCCTTAAGGACAGAACCAAACAAATCCTATTACCATCTTGGTTCCTCCTTCCCTGCTGTCAGCCGCCTTCTTTCTTCTGTGTCAAGCACCATGAAATCATCTACCCTCCCTCCCTCAGCTACATGCTTCCCACCAAGCTGTGAGCTACCGCCACTGTTGTGATCACCGGAAGCAGCCCACACCGGAAGCAGCCCGCAGTGTTCTCCTGACACACATCCATGGAGCCTGCTTGTTAAGCCTTCTTCAGGATCTCACAGGCCCTAACCTAATACACTCAAGCATGAACACAGCCTCTTTCTCCTCATGGTACTCTTTCCCTGAGGTCCCCAGCTAAGGAAATCACTTGGGAATCACATTCGTGTCTGCATTTCTCTACTTCTGACATCCATCCGGTCACTAAATCTCATCCACGTCCTCTGTCCTCATCCACCGCTCCCATGTGTCCTCACTGGGGTCCCATCAGCGTCTCTGTCTACATGATGGCAACAACATTTTGGTCTCCAGCTTCAGTGGCACTTAAGGGCAGGTCACCATATCTTTCCTCTCACTACCACCAAGAACACATTCCCCAAACACTATGAACCTCTTCTGAGGTTCTGATCTACTTCTGAGGAATAACCCATTGCTTACAGATAAAACCCAATATCCAAGAGCAGTCGGCATTCCCTGAGCACGTGATGCTGTAACAAGCACTTTCATAAGGACCTCAGGTAACTAATGGCTTAGAGGTAAACGCTTGCCTATGTGCAAGGTCCTGGGTTCAAACTACAGCACCACAAGAAAGCAATCATCAAAAATTCCTAAAGTGGGTGCTGGAAAAAAATCCTCCTCGCCGGGCGGTGGTGGCGCACACCTTTAATCCCAGCACTCGGGAGGCAGAGCCAAGCAGATCTCTGTGAGTTCGAGGCCAGCCTGGTCTCCAAAGCGAGTTCTAGGAAAGGCTCAAAGCTACACAGAGAAACCCTGTCTCGAAAAAACCAAAAAAAAAAAAAAAATCCTCCTCTTTTACAATGAGAAACAAAGCATAGAGAAGTTGACATTGGCACATGGTCATGATGTTATAAAATGACAGAGCCAAGTTTTGAACTCGGGCTATCTATTTTAAAACACCACATTTTCAATTTGTCGTCATCATCATCATTAAATGCAATTTTATTTTTCCCTCAGGCATGGTAGCATGGCCTTTGTTCATGGCAATTGTATCTCTCCCTCACAATCTTCTTCATACGCTGTGCCCCGGTACCAAGGCTTCCCAATGCTCCCTGCTCCCTCAGCACACCGCCATGCCTCCTCTGCAGCCTCTCCCAACTGTCCAGAGGGCCTCTCTCCAACCCTTGCTTCTCACCTTCCCTCTCTTCTCTCCACCCCACCCCCAAGAGACAACACCGAATCAGTTCTTAAGATTCCACTCAACACCTTGACCTCCAGGGTTCTCCAAACACAGAAAGCACCTTCTCGTCTTCCCCGCGGGTCTCAAGGACTCCTGAACAGATTTGCTTCCTAATGTATCTGCTAGGATATGTTATTGGAGAAATAGCTGCTCCCTCCTCTACCACTGTGAGCAGAACATCCTTCCCTGCCCCACTGACTGGGGCCTGGCCACATGGCCTGCTTTGGCAGTGGGATGTAAGTAGACAGGATACAAGCGAAGACTGGAGCCATATTCATTGCGTGGTTTTGGCTGGACTCTGTCGCACCTGTCATTCATTTGCCCTAATGAGAACATATCTCCCAGGTTGCCTCTGTCCAAGGAGAACAGACACATGAAGCCAATTTGAAGCCCGCCCATAGCCTGGAACCAAGTGACCCCAGCCAAGTGCTTGGACAACGCCACAGCTGACCCCACAAATAAAGTATGCTCCTGCCATCTTCCAGAAGGCTTAGGGAACTTGTTCCACTGTGGCATCAAGAGTTGTCTAACACAGGCCTAGACCTTGTCACTGAAGGCGTTTTTTTGCCTATCTTTAGATCTGAGACTAGTGCCCAGAATATTAAGAGCTCTTAGCAGACTTTGAGCAAAGATAATTCATACACTGTCAAATTCACCCTTTTAAAGTACATGATTCAATTTGGGGCATTGTTCTCTAAGTATTGTAAATAATAGCCAACCATCACCATTATCTAATTCCACAACATCTCTGCAACTAAAAAGAAACCCATAGCAATCAGAAGTCCCTTGGTACTTTTTATAAATAATAATTTGAATGAATTATTTGAAAACCACTTATTCCAAATTAGCACACTCACACAAACACTGCATAAAAGCTTTTTACCAGAAGTATTACATCCCTTGAGTATTTTAGTTTATCTTTCAAGTAAGTTATATCTACATTTCCCATATATTCTTAAATATAAATATGTAATACACTTTTTAATTGCTGTTGCAAAGCAAAGGCTATTTGGAGATTGAATTTTCAGTCTCCAGATCACAGAGACATGATTACATTAAAAACGACCGAGCACTAGGGAGGGATCTCCCAGGGCTCAAAGCTATCAGTAGCTAAAGAGAGGGAATGACATGGAATTTGCTTTGCACTTAAAAAAAAAAAGTTTGTTCAACGCCAAAAAATAAGTCTTAACATTCCAATAACAAAGACAGGAACTTCAAACTAAGCAAATAGAGACACTTCAAAAATATGGCAGAGTGTGGAGGGGACTAAAATTTAACTGTTGGTGGATAACCTGACATCATACCTAAAATACTGTCATTCAGTTTTTTAAAGATTACTAAAGTAACTATTTTTTAAAAACAGAATGAAAAGTTCACTTCATTCTATTAACCAAAAGAGATGCTTTGGTTAAAAAAAATGACAATGTTAATAGGCTAAATAAGAAATTCATAAAGGCAAAATGTTCATCTTTTAACCCCCATGCACCACAATCACCCCAACTCCTCTGCAATGGACAAATCTGTTTTGCAACTCTAAGAAACCTAGAAAATAATCCTTTCTAATTATCACCACTATTTCCCTGCAGAAAAAAAGGAAAATTGTGACCGAGGGCTAGCCAAGTATTCAGGGAGCTTCCGCTGATCCCGACTCCAGCTAAGCTGCATGTCCCGTTTTATTTTTACCCTTCTCTTTCCCGGACTCTCTCTGCGTCGAGCCCCAGCTGCGCTCTGCCAATCTGGGTCACTCAACGCAGAGGATCAGTGGGCGACAGCCGCTGTGTCCACTTTTAGCAGCATGCCTAGGGAGCGCTCGGGCAAAGCTGGCATGCTCTGGATCCAAGGGTCCAGTGAGGAATGAACACTTTGACCCTTCCTAGGCCTCTGGGGAATGTGAATGAGACAGGAGAAACACAAATCAGCCACTGGAATGGGCTATTACTGCCAAGGCTCTTTAAAACCGGCCATCTTATAATTCAATACAAAGTAATTCCCATAAAGACTGGAAAGAAAGGAGTTGACGCTCCTAAAACATAGACCCCTGGCTTCCTTAGTCAACACTTAAAATCAATGTGCTTCCTTGCATCCACTTGTTACAACTAATGGACCCAATCAGGTGTGCGGGGAGGGGTTAGGTCCCTGATCCTCACTGACACCTCCAAAACTGATGTTTTTTTTTAAGTCACACAAAACAGAAATAAAGCTGGGCAGAGAGATACACACCTATAACCTCATCACTCGGGAGGCTGAGGTAAGTTCCTGCAAGTTCCAGGCTGGCCTGAGCTGCATAGTAAGACCCTGTTCACAAAAATAAAAGGGAATTAAACAATTCATTGATGGCTCTTTTTAAATCACTCTAGGAGTATAAACCTATAGTCCCCTTAAGGAAGTAGCCACAGTTTTGTTCTTATCTTATTCCCGCCTCCTTATCATCCATGAAATATGTTCCTATATATTATTGCATTATTATTTTTTTGTGTGGAAGCCAGAGGATAACCTCAGCCATCCAACTTGGTTTTTGAGACAGGGTTTCTGAATAACATGGAACTCACCTTAATAAGTTGGGCCAGCCAGGGAGCTCCAGGGACCCTTCTGTCTCCACCTTCCCAGAACTTGGATTGCGAGTGCCCCAAGCCTAGCTTTCTAAGTAGATTCTAGGAGGCGAACTCGGGTCCTCATCCTGGACAGTAAACACTTTACTGATTGTGCTATCTCCCAAGCTCATTACTGCATTTTAGTTAAAGTGCCAATAATAGATCTTGGCTTATTCCTCATCCACTCCTTGCATTTTTTTTTTTTTAACCACAAGTTCCCAGATTTTCCTTTAAGGAACTCTTGGCTTCTTTGTTGAGTAAGCAGCCAAGCCCTTTGATAGGGATGAACCAGACTAGAGTCTGACTGACCTAGGATAATCAACTCCATTCCAGTGGACATCACGAATGAGGGCCACGACCCCTTTCTCTGCCCAGGGCACGGAAGGAGAGTGTGAAGACCAGATTCACCAGGTCTTGGCCAGAACTCACTGGACTTCTTGGGCTGGAGCAGGGAAGGCAAATGGCATTACACAAAGCCACACAAAGCACAGTCCAATGGAACAGCTGAGAGAATCCAAGTCCTCTCCAGTATCCCTGATATGGCTGAGTCAGCCTGGCCTGAAACGGGACTCTCCATGCACCCTGTCAGTGAGCTAGGAGGCTTTCTATTTCTCTAAAACCAATTCCAGATGAACCTTTACTGTACAACCATAAAAATACTAACAGACTCCCACACAAAAAAAGTTCAAGGGAAAATTTACTATATGATACAGTATAAACTCACATAAGAAATTAAGTTGCAAATACATCCTACTCCGAACTCTAAACAACAGGGAAAGTCAGTGTCCCATCACGCCAAATCAGTATTAGGGTTCATCAGGCCTGGGAAATCAGACTTCTCGGGGCCCCTAAAGCCAAACAGTGTCTAGCACATAAACAGGGTGACGGCCTCTCTGGCTGCCATGGTCATCTCTTCTATTCAGCTCACTGCTGCTATTTGCTCTATTTGCAGAACAAGTTAAAGTATACCATAGTTTGAATGTGAACTATTTATTCCCCGTAGGCTCATGAGCATGAGCATTTGGCCTGCAGCTGCTGGCGCTATTTCGATTGGTTGTGGGACCTTTAGGAGGAGGAGCCTCCATGAAAGTGAGTCACTAGGGGGTGGGCCTTATGGCTTATGCCCCCAACCCTTCCCACTTGATCTCTCTACTTCCTAACCACTGGGGATAGAACCAGCCACTCCATGCTCTGGCGTCAAGCTTTGCCTGCCATGAGGGAGCATCCCCTTCCAATCCTTGAGCCAAAATAAGCCTTTCCTCCTTAAGGTACTTCTTCCAGGTTATTTCTTCCACAGTGATGAGAAAAGTTATAAATACAAAGTGCTAATCAAAAGTCCACATGAGGACTGTGGGAACTCAATGGCAGAACACTATCTCCCACGTGTAAGAACCGGGGAAACTGCACATGCGCACGATTCACATTTCAAACACAAGTCAACGCAAACACAAATGTATTTGTTCAGGACACCAGGGATGAAACCAGGCAAGTGTTTGAGGAGGGGAGCTGCCGTCTAGGGATGCCATGAGCAAACCAAGAAAAGGACTGCTGCTAGACACCAGGTGAGAGTCCAGGAGCCACACAGGGATCCCGACCAACCTACCCACCCAACTCAACAGGAGTGGCACTTCCGGAGACAGGGCCGATAAGGAGCCTTGAAGGGGTATGGTGGCAGTAGATGTCTGTGTGACTCAGGTCTAAACAGGATGCCACGTCCAGAAAACCTAAGGGTGTACTGAACCCATGAGCTTTGGTCTTGTTAATAATCATTTCATGTCTATGTTGTATCCCGGACTATCCAAATCCAGAGGCGGAGTAAGCGCCCCGTGAAGGGGAAAGATGGGGGAGGAGCAGGTAAAGAGGAGACTACAAAGAGCCCCTCCCCTCCACTGGTGTGGTCCATTCTACTCCTGTAAGGGCTTTTCCTTCAAGTCCTAACCATTCTCCTGACAAATTTTCTCTTTCAAAAAAACACTGGAAGGGCTTCCAATGAAGAGAATGTGCATGGGTACCAGATAGGTGGACCTGTTTCCTAGCAACCGACACTGCTTTGCAGAGATGCTGCTGCTCAGTAAACAGCATCTCCGGAAGGGGGCTGAGCCCGAGGGGGGAGGGGCAGGTCAGCCACTTAATAGCTGTGGCTGGAATCTCCTTATGGAACATAGCAGTCACGGCCCAAACTCTGGAACTCGACTGCCTGGTTTTAAATCTCAAATCTGCTTACTATGTGGCTTCAGTCAGATTAGTTAACATTAGTTAACATTTCTGTGCTCCAATTTTCCCATCTATAAAATATGCATAAAATTGCTTGACTGAGAAACACTGCACCAGATGTTATGGATTTATATTTATCATATCGTTAGCTTAAGCTTCTACACTATCACTAGCACTTGACAAATGGGCCTAGGAGGGGTCGGCTTTCACTATCATCATTATTATTATTATTACTTACTCTGGCTCTGGGCTAGCTAGGTCACAGTACCTTATCACATCCCATTGACTTTCGCAACAGGATGAGTCAGGCCTTTTCGCTTGTCACCGACCCCTCCCATTTATGACAGCTTACAAGGTCCCTTAGGAAACAGGCGGTAACCACATCTGTCCGCCGCTGACAACCTCAGCTCCACAGCCATTTGTTTTTCCACTTCCCATAGGAAAGGCGGAGAGGAGGCTCCTTCTCTGAGTTCACACTGGGCTGTGCCCACTGTCACAGGCATGATGGTTCACCAGTTCATTTCCTGGGGGCCATTGTCCTTGTGAGCACACCCACCTAGTTAAACACACACACACACACACACACACACACACACACACACGCAGCCGCTTCTCATAAATACACTTCCATGCTTTTTCACACTGATTATCTTGCAATCAGAAGTACTCCAATCTTTCCCTCCTATCAAATAGGAGAGAGCCGGGTACCTGGAATAGGTGAGGGAAGGGCACTGAATGTGGCTTAGAGGTGAGGAAAGGAAGGATAAACATCCTGGGACTTGCCTGCATTTGCCATTAGTTCTAGCCAAGAACTCGGTTCTGTGAGTGCTACCCGAAGCCAAACCCTGGGGAAGGCTACTCTTGAAATGATTCCTCCAGCGCGTATCACCTACCAAAGGGCCCGAGGTGGGATCATGTTCCAAGTATCCAATCACTGTCTGTCTCTGGGCCACACTTAGGTGAACTGCTTTTTTTAAATCACTCTTTGCTTAAAAAAAAAAAAAAAAAAAAAAAAAAAAAAAAAAAAAAAGTGTCCACGGGCCATTCTGCTTCCTGTTAGGGCAGCAACAGCTTCTATTTTCTCCGTCTCAGTAGAGTTCAAGTGCCAATCAAATGACTCTCGCTGTCTGGGCACAGACCCTCTGTGGCTGTGGGCCTGGTGGCTAACCCGCCTAGCTAAATAAATGAGGAGGACACTGATGAAGAACTAATCCTTGTCCACGGGAGCTGTGGGGCTTATCAAATGAGCAGATCCCGTACACCAGACATTCTTTACGGCAAACTAGGACAACTTTCCTGAGAGAGGCGAACGCTCTAGGCAGAGTGTACCCCAGGAAGCAAGGGATTCGTGGGCTTAACCAACTGGAGAGAATGTCACCCAGAATGTCATGTTGAAGCTCCTAAAGGATTTGTCGCTGGGGTAGTGAGGAAGGGACATCCCAGGGGCCATTCCCTCCTTTCTCCTGAGAATTGAGAACTAGATTCTTTGACAGGACTGATGATACCGATGATGATGATGACAGTGATGATGGTGATGATGATGATGTAGGTGGTGGTGGTGATGATGATGATATAGAAGGAGGAGGGGAAAAAAACCCTTTCTCCAGCAGCAGCTATGGTACTTAAGTTCTGAGCAATAACAATGAAGCAGGTGTATCAGAAAGAATTTTCTAGAAAATATCTTATAAGAGACAATTGTAGCCTCCAGTTCCAATTCCTCCAGCCCACTTCCTGGACAGGTGATGTGGTGATGTAGTCTGGTATCCATATTGGACCATGAGAAAGGAGTTGACAACCGATGGGGCTTCCAAAGAGCATCCCAAATCAGAGGACATCTGTGAGTTGCCACCTAGGATCTTGTACAAAATTAACTCTGCTTGCACTTGGAAAAGCAGGCAGATTTCTTCCAGTTCCTTCTCACATCTGAGTACAGGGCAAATTCTACAAACTTCACTTTGCCTGTGAGCTTTAATCCCTAAATCCTGAAGTGTAAGTCTCAAGGTCTTCTGTGACATTTCTCCTAGAAAAAGAGTTCTTACTTTCTCTGTGACTTGCATAAAAGGGTCCGGTTGACCATGCCGCTGACTCTCTGAGGAGCCTGCACATATATTCGTGGAGGCTGGGGCTGCAGCTCAATGGCAGAACCCTTGCCTAGACTGCCACACTCCAGGTCTGGTGGTTAGTACTCAGCCAAAAGGAAGAAACGGGGAAACATATAAACATATTTAACAACTCCTTACTCCCTGTCCCTCTCCACACACACACCTTCACCCTACTGTAGAGCACTAAGAGTGTCCTATTCTACTGTGTGTGTGTGTGTGTGTGTGTGTGTGTGTGTGTGTGGTGTGTGTGTGGTGTATGTGTGGTACGTGGTGTGTGTGTACAGTGCGTGCGTGCGTGCGTGCGTGCGTGCGTGTGTGTACCTGTGTGTGTTACTACTGGAGGTTAAACCTAGACAAGCGCTCTATTACTCAGTTCCAGCTAAACACAGCACAATCATAATAAAAGCCACAAATCAGCATCAGTCTAACTAACTCTCCTGGTAGAATCCTACAATGCTCTTGACAATGCTCTTGGCTTGGCTCAGATTTTACCTTCACTAAGAACCCTCATCTATAGAAAGAATTCTTCCACCTTAAACATCGCCACATGATATTTATTTAGTTACTTACTTCATTCACCCATTCATTTTGAAACCTAGTCTTGCCACATTATAATGCACCCTGGTTCCCAACTTCCAATCCTCCTGCCTCAGCCTCCCAAATGCTAACATTACAGGCTTACAGGAATGCACCACCACACCCAGCCTGCTCTTCATCTTTAGAATATATGTAACCTAACTTGTAAGTCGGCACTTATTAGTGTAATTTCCCTCAGTGTGGTTTTCCAGAAGGTAGAAACTGTGTGCATTTGTATCATGTAACTCTGGGTCCTGGCACTGGGCCTGGACCACCACTGGAACTCAGTAGACTTCTCTCAGGAAAGGAATTTTTAATCACACTTTCACATGTTGATGCTGATTTTTTTTTTACCATGGTTTATATAAAGAACACTTACAAATGAATGCTGACTGGGCATCCCAACTAATTAATCTTATATTTTAAACAACTTGAGTACTTGCCATTTTTTTATAATTTATTTTTATGTTCATTGGTGTTTTGCCTGCATGTATATCTGTGTGAGCCTGTCAGGAGCCTTGGAACTGGAGTTACAGACAGTTATGAGCTGCCATGTGGGTGCTGGGAATTGAACCCGGGTCCTCTGGAAGAGCAGTCAGTGCTCTTAACCACTGAGCCACCTCTCCAGCCCCAAGTGTTTGATCAGAATAAAATATCCAACTAAAATAAAATAATTGAGTATCATTTGCTAGAAATGTTTTGTAATGAAGGAAAAGAACAATGTACTCACTGTAATAAACAGGACTTGGTGTGGACTCACATGGTCCCAGATGAGGCTGAGGATTTCTCTTTTCTTCTAAAGTGTTAGGTCAGGGCAATGAAAAAGCCACAACCCTTCTACCCTGGACCTTTACTCAAAAAGCAAGTGTGGGTGGGTTTTAACTGGGTCCCCTAAAATATAGCTGTATAAAGGTAATGAGGTAATGGCGGGCCTGCCCCTCACGCGTAAGAGGGATCAGGAAGATAGACTGCATCTCCTAGTAGCTCCCCAAAGTAACTACTGAGCAGACTGTAGGGCACAGGCTGGCTAACCTTCCCTACCAGCTACCACTTCATTCTTTACAGCTCAGTGTCGACACAAACAGAACGTTCCGCTGGCCATGTTAAGTGTAGTGGGAAAAGGTATCCGCCAAGTGATTTCGTAGGTGTCTGGCAAAAGGCCAAGTCACCTGGCCTTTTTCCTGGGGTCAAAGGTGATTGCTTGGGACCCCACAGCTAGCCTGTCAGCGTCCGGTGCCCAAGAACATCGCTTTGGATGTGTTGTTCTCGATTCTGCAAACATGGGAGTTTTTTTCCACAGTAGACTTGAATTCCATTACGTCATTCCTCCATGCACAGAGATAGATCTAACATCTCATGTCCTGGTGGAATCCTTGCCAATATTATGTCATTCTTTTTAAAAAGCGCTATTATTTCCCCTATGTTATCTGGTGACCCTTCTGTTTCAGCTACCATTGTAATGATCAGTCACTTAACAGCAAAGTTCTTGCAGCCTTTCATTGGCTCATGTGGTTGCACTGAACTCATCCTATGTCCCTATGTCTCCTTACATCAAACACACATCGGATACTTTCCTTTGCTTGGAATATAAGCACACACATCCTTAAGAACAAGCGAGGAAATGAATTACAAAAATTGCATTGCATGTTTTTTTAACCTCTCAAAGCCGTGAACTATGCTTAAAAAGAACAAATAGTTCTAATGAGAGTAGCTTGGTCAAAAATCAGCTAGGCATGATGATGCACAGCCATCCTCCTAGCCAGCACTCCAGAAGCTGAGACCCAATGACCTGAGTTCAAAGGCAGCTTCGGTTATATAGCCCTACCTAAAAATAAACACACATACAAACAAATAAACAACAACAACAAAAGATCCTTGAAGATCAAGACCACAGTATAGTGACGAGGTCATCCTGAAACATAGGTAACAGGGATGTCAACCACAGCAAGCTCCCCTAAGGCTCCAAAGTTGTGTATCCAGGTCCTTTAGCTGCCTATGGTGAGACGCTGGCCGCTGGCAGAGGCTTCCATTCCCCTCTCAGAAGGAGCTGCCTCTTGGTTGAATCCAATACTTCCACCATTCAAAGATAAAGTCCTGCTCAGATGAGAAAACTCTCAGATGCAGATGGGGGAGGTGTGGCAAAGATCAAAGAGTTAGTGTGTCAACGGTGCTGGAAAACGCCAGTACTAACAAAAGACGTTTTCCGCCCCCCAGGCCCCAGACAATCCCATTTGAAGAGCAAAACATACAGACCACGCAGATACTGTTTCTTCAGCTGAATTATCTGGGGAACGTGAGGGTGGTGAGGAGTGCTCCTTGTCCATTTGCAAATGCTACCTGCACTTGCAACGCACCAGCACTGAAGATAAAGGCGTGAGGAGAGCCAGGACCTCTCTTAGCAGACATTAAACACTTCAGAATCCGTCTTCATACCTTTGAAACATCAGGTCTGAAGGCAAGCAAGCCAGGGGCGCAGCCTCATTCCTCTGGCCTGTCTGCCTCAGTAGCACCACCTACTAGGGAACTGTGAGGTGGCCTGTCCACATGAGACCAAACCTGAGTCCTGAAGAGGAAAAATATGAGCTACAGGGAATAAGCTGCTTCCCATTCAGCAGCCGCAGCTGCTGAATCCACATGTTGTCCCCACGTGAGAGGTGGACCTCTGCAGTGTCAAGCACAGTCCTTACAAGAGATGCAGGGTCCTAAATGAGAGAAATATGCAGAATGCAACGGCATGGGCTATGCAATTAAACTGACTAGGAATTCAACTCTCCTGAGTCCTAGAAGTCCAGGTTCCTCACCTATAAATTTTGGATAACTGGAAATATGTTTGTAATATATAATATGTATGTATACGTAACATGTACTAACACATATAGTATATACATATACATACAACACATCCTTCTCTATAACATATACTAATATATGGATATTCTAACCTGTATTAACGTTTAACGTATATACAAAATATACTAATATATAATATATACATATAGTTGGGAATCTAAGAGACGATGCTATAGATTACTCTCCTATCTGACATTTACCATTTAGTACTTGGACATTTACCATTTAGTACTTAATCTCCATCTGTAAGGGGTGATAACAACAGCAGTACTTATCATGTAAACGTATCATTTGCCCTCTGCCAGGTGAGGTACGCACCTTTAAACCCAGGACTCAGGAGGCAAAAGCAGGTAGATCTCTGTGAGTCTGAGGCCAGTCTAGTCTACACAACAAGTCCCAAGTCAGCCAGGGCTATACAGAAAGACCCTGTCTCAAAAAAAAAAAAAAGAAAGAAAGAAAGACAGACAGACAGACAAGAATTTGCCGAATGTCAATACACAGTCAGCACTCCATAAATACAGCTTCTCATCCTAAGCAGTATTAGCATCCTTAGCATGCCGCCTCCTGTCTAAGGCCATCTCATGAGAGAAAAGAAAAGCTCACAATTTCCAGCACTTCAAGATCTGCCTTGTCCCACCTAGCACTGACTGCCACCCATGAAGTCAAAGCCAGATGTGGACATCATAGGTCCTTTGTCATCGGTCAGTGAAGAGCAGGGTGCTCAGAGCTCTGGTTGCTGGAAGCAAATGTCTCCTTCCCCTCCCCCTTCTTAGTGGCCTGCCCATTTAGAGTTTGTTTGATACAATCCGGTTTCCAGGGAGACGCTGAGGCAAGAAGAGTCTGCTCCCCCTCCTACCCCACTTCCCCTTTCCCTAGATCTCTGGGACTTCACTGTTCTCCCACCATGTGACAGCATTGTGTCATAGCAGCCCTGTATACAAACAAGGCAGACCATTTCGATGTCACTGTGAGAAAGACGCTGCTTGCTCTGGTCGGCTATACATCGACTTTCTCCACCCACCCAACAAGGGGTTTCTCCCTCTTCATCTCTCATAAGCAAAGCTGGAGAAACGTTTGTAAACCTGATCTTCACTGAGATTAAGGAAAAAAAAAAAAAAGATTGAAGAGTCATGGAGTCCTTGCAGAGAACTTGAAGGATTGTACAACTTCCACCACATCACCAGTGTCGTAGTTACCGGCCATCAAATACTAAGGGAACTCAAAGGCTACTCATAATTTCCCCTCCTGCCAAGCCATACAGCGCCTTGTGGTATCAGAGTACTAAGACACCTACAAGTGCATTTAATCTTCAGAATGAGGTTGGAATGAAGGTGGAATTTTTTTTTTAAAGCAATTCCCTGTGGCCACAGGAAAAATGAAGTTCCCACTCATAGGCAACATGCCTTAGGTTACAAGTAAGACTGTCCCCATCACCAAAAACCCACGGGCACGTCATGACTCAAGTTAAAGCGATCCAGAGACTTTTCAAACGACGACTGAATTGGGTTGAAATCTTCACAACCTGTTCCAAATCCAAATCAAGTGGAACCTGGCTGAAGGGACATCTGGTCCTCCAGAAAGTGCCTGGCACTTAAGAGAAAAATAAATATTAGAACAGATTAATATTGTTGCGGGTGGAGAGACAAATGGGAGAGGAGAACCAGGCATATTAGAATCACCTAACCTGCAAACGCACATCAATATTAACACAGAAGAAAGGAGGTATCAAAATAGGCCACTACCGGCCAGGCACGGTGGCCCACGCTTTTAATTCCAGCACTTTGGAAGCCGAGGCGGGCGGATCTCTGTGAGCTCTAGGCCAGCCAAGGGCTACACAGAGAAACCCTGTCTTGAAAAACAAAACAAACAAGCAAACAAACAAACAAACAAACAAAAAGCCACTACCAAGCCAGTCTCCAGTTTAATGTATTGGACTGTCTTCGAGGCAAGAGGCATAGAAGATACTTCTCAGAGTTTGGTAGCAAAACTACATGCTAAAGTTTGAAGTCCAACCTAATATTGAGGGGTAATTTTCTCAGTCTTGAGGGACTGTGAGGTCACCTCATGAGTGAGCTATCACAGGCTCTCCTCGGACCCTAAAATCTAACAACAGTAACATGTAGCATCTACTTAATCTCTCTCTAGCCCAAGTAGCCAGAATTACTAGATTGAGATAGTGTCAGCTCCTGCCTAGACATGGATTTGATCCCCGGCGTAAGTAAGTATTAAAATATAGTGAGATAATGAAGTGAAATCAGTAGGTAACTGAATTCTATGTTGTATATTAGAAACATATGGTTCAGAAGAATTTCTCTCAAACTCGGGTTTAGGGGCAGGCATTGGTGGTTTATGCCTATAATCCCAGGAGGAGTCAGATTCAAAGTCAGCCTGGACAAGCCTCAGTCTCAGAACACCAATATAAGACTAGGGATGTCAGGTCAGTTAGCTCACTTGCCCAATTCCTGGTACTGAAACACAAATAAAATCATAAATAAAATAAGATAATAAACGAGTGAAACCAAGACAGAACAAAATCAAATTCAGTTGCTATTAGCAACAGCACCAACAGTGGTAGCAACGATAACAGAGGAATAACAGCAATAATAATATAAATGGTAACTGTAATACCGTCACTCAAACAGTACCAGGTGCTATTCTGAGTACTTACTTTCTTAACGTGCACATGTGGAGTATGTGTGTATGTTTGTTGTTTGTGTGTGTTCACACGTGTGTGTGTGTTCACGTGTGTGTGTGTGTGTGTGTGTGTGTG
>CABHPH010125828.1:0-44852 GCA_902168325.1 Peromyscus nudipes
GTGTTTATTTTATAAGTGGGCTCGGAGACTGGCGGGACTTGGGAGCTGGAGACTGGCGGGTGACAGAGATTTATCCTGACCGTGGGTCCGGCAGGAAAACTCTAGCTACAGGAACCTAATTAAATTTTGGAAATGAATTTGGATAAGCATTTATCCAAAGACACCTCAACTACAAGTAAATACATACAAAAAATGAATAACATTCATTGGGAAAATCCATTCTAAACCATAATGTAGTGCCATTTTAAGTCTCCTATTCTTCATCACTGGCACATCTCCATCATGTCTTTCTTCTTAAAGTGCCCACCCCTTCAAAAAGAATCACATTGAAGAAAATGTCTTTGCAACATATACCTCTGGGGACCTCAAGATCCAATCGTGCTTTTTTTTTTTTGTTTTTGTTTTTGTTTTTGTTTTTTCAAGACAGAGTTTCTCTGTGTAGTTTTAGTACCTGTCCTGTATATCTCACTCTGTAGACCAGACTGGCATGGAACTCATAGAGATCTGCCTGGCTCTGCCTTCCAAGTGCTGGGATTAAAGGCATGTGTCACCACCACCCGGCTCTCAGTGTGTGCTCTTTCAATGACAAAAATTATTTAAATATTTGGGCATACTATGGTTTACGAACTCTTGAAAACATACCAAATGTAAAACTCACACAGAAAGAGTATGCATTACTGCATTTACCTGAATTTTTCAGAGAGGGTAGACATGGACCTAGAGAAAGCAGGTTGGTGGTTTTGTACACTGGTTGGTGATGATGGTGACTAAGTGATTAATGGAAATACATTCCTTTGTAGGGAATGAAATTGCTATGCAACTAAGGGAAAGAGATGCACAATATTTTGAAGGATATTAATGCTACAGAATTGCTAATTTTATGATGTGCATTTTGTTATGTAAATTTAATATCAATAAAGAGATTTTAAAAGGTATTTTATAATCAGTCTTTGAAACATTCAGATTTTCCTCTAGATAAAATTATAAGGGATGACATTATCACACATGTCAATTTTGGATAAATGGCTTAGACAAAACCCATTAGACTAATTTAATGGAAGGATTTGATCAACAGAAAGTGATTTGAAAATGGAAGAATTAGTTTCCTACAAAAGCTCTTACTGACATTAGATTGATACATGAGAGAAGGAGCACACTGTGTATATTTTGTAATAAATAATCTTCACTTAATAATAAATTGCCAGGGTAATAAAATAAGTAGGAACCATTAAAAACTATAATCAGTAAGTGGTCAAAGCTATGTTTTCCATAGAAAAACTAACAATTTATATAAAACATAAAATTCCTGTCATCTTATCAAAAAGTAGTATAACTTCATCATAACACAGTATAAATTTAATTTTTGTCTGTTTTTTCAAGAAAATGTATCAATTTAGTGTTTATTTAAATGTTAACATTTTAGGGGATTTTTTTTCATGAAATTTCCATTTTAAATCTCAGTTGTAACAGTAAAGAAGAGATATTGTAAGTACATGTCTATTGTAAATTTATGACAAATCAGGCAAGGATTCCTAACATAGGAACTCAGGCATCATGACAAAATCTCTCCAGGTGCTAAAGAACAAAGCCATACTACATTCCAGGTACCATGATCAGCATCCCCTTTTCTACATCTTCTTTTGTATATCTTTTGAATGTCTCCATTGCTAACATATGTTCCAGATGAGGCCCACTGATTAAGCAAAATTAGAAAATAAAATATATGAAAAGAAAACCATAACAATGGACTAAAATGATTCCCAGAAATAGTATATGATCCAGTTTAGATGCAGTCTATTTTCTACTACTTAATCTAATCATCTAATGTCAGTATTAACTTAAGCCTATTTCTCTATTTCTCCTATGTCTAATCTATCTCTCTATCTCTTTTTTATTTCTATCTATCTATCTATCTATCTATCTATCTATCTATCTATCATCATCATCATCATCTATCTACCTACCTACCTATTTATCTCTATCTAAATGTCTATCTATTTATAGATTGATAGATAGATAGATATTTATATACATAATTATATATAATCTATGTATGTATAAATAAATAGTTTCATAATTATCTACTGGAATCTATGCTACCATATCATGAAAATTCTACTGCATAAGTCAGGACACTGCCACTGACTGATAGATTGGATGCCTTTATTTCAATGGCATTGTGAACTTGGTTGGTACAGACTTCACTCGGGTTTTGATTGTTGTTTGGACCCCATCTACTTTTTGTGATTTTTCAAAAATTTGTTTTTCTCTACTCAGACATAATTTTATACATATATGTGATTTACAAGTTGTTGTTTTTGATTCATGTGTTTAGTGGGTACTGATTATCTCAGAAAAGTTAGCTTATCTGTTGTTTTGAATTTTTGTCATTTTTTACATGATGAGTGTAAGCAAATTCTCCACTTCCACATAGCAATACATAATGCATACTATTAGTTTATTTTCATTCCTCCATGAAATCACAAAAGTTATTTATTCTACCAAAAGATAGCATTTGATCTGTTTGTCATCCAAAATTTTGATTTTTGACTATAATCTTAACATTCTGCTCAATGAAATAAGAAGTAGCATAGATATAGACCAATGAGAATTTCATGATTTTTATTTTAATTCATATTTAATTAAATAAATTTTTAAATTCATTTTACATACCAACCATAGATACCCCTCTCATCCCTCCTCCCACTTCTTCCTAACCTCCTCCCCTACCCCCCATCCCCTCCTCCAAAAGAGTTAGTTCTCCCATGGGGAGTCAGCAAAACCTGGTATATTCAGTTGAGGCAGGACCAAGCCCCTCTCCCCTACTGAGCAAGGCATCCCACCATAGGTGATGGGCTCCAAAAAGCCAGCTCATGCATCGGGGATAGATCCTGCTCTCACTGCCAAGTGATGTTCAAACAGACCCAGCCATACAACTGTCTTCTGTATGCAGGGGGCCTAGTATGGTCCCATGCATGTTCTGGAGCTGTTGGTCTAAAGTTCACGAGTTCCTACAAGCTTTGTTCAGTTGTCTCTGTAGATTTCCCAATCACGATCTTGACTCCTGATCCTCATATAATCCCTCTTCCATTTCTTCAACTAGACTGCCAGAGCTTGGCCTGGTGATTGACTGTGGATCTCTACATCTGCTTCCATCAGTTACTGGATGAAGGTTGTATGATGACAGGGTATTCACCAATCTGATTACCCGGATAGGCCAGATCAGGCATCGTCTCCACTATTGTTAGTAGTCTAAGATGGGGTCATCCTTGTGGATTCCTGGGAAATTCCCTAGTACCAAGTTTCTTCCTTATACCATAATGTCTCCCTCTATCAAGATATCTCTTTGTCTCCCTCTCCATCCCTCCTCCAGATTGACCACCCTGTTCCCTCATGTTCTCATGCCCCATGACCTTAATAGCCTTCAACTGAAGAATGGATAAAGAAAATGTGGTACATAAACACAATGGAGTATTGCTCAGCTGTAAAAAACCATGACATCATAAAATTTGCAGACAAATTGATAGAACTAGAAAATATCATCCTGAGTGAGGTAACCCAGACTCAGAAAGACAAACATGGCAAATTTTAATTTTTATTCACACTTTTAATAAAACTCAATTATCATTTATGTCATCCTCTATCATATATTGTCTTTTAATTACTAAAAATATTTACTCAAAAATGTAAACTTTTTGAGTCAGGATCTTATAGATCAAGGCAGGCTGGCCTTGTACTAGTGAACATTCTGCCTTGGCTTCCTGAAGGCTAAGATAACAAGCATGTGTCATTTGGACTAGTTTTTCCATGAACTTTAAAGTTTATGTTTCTGTAAAACAGTAAAAGTTTCAGTGAATGTCTGAAAATCATAAATAGCTATTTACATGTTAAATATATTAGTTATGAATGAGAACATATCAATATATTTAAAAAATATGAAGTATGTATTAAAATATCCTAAACTGAAATTCAAAATGCAATCTATTAATTTCCTTATTAAGTTTTCAGATTCACTTTTGATTGACATTATGGTCAATTGATATTTTTTGCTTGTGTGGTGTGGGTGTATAGTATGCATGTGTTTACATGTTTGTGTGTGTTCATGTATATTGAGACCAGAGGTCAATGACAGGTGTTCTCTAGCACTTTCCACTATATTTTTGGACAAGGTATCTCATAGAACATCATACTCATTAGTTCAGCTAAACTTGCCTGTCAATGGTCAGTGAGCACTAGTAATCCACTACTCTTCCCTCCCCATCTCTTTCCTCCTCCCACTCCTCCAGTCTCCTACCCCAACCCACCCCCCAATCCCTCCTCTAACAAGGTTATAGTCAGCAGAGCCTTGTACATTCATTAGACACAGGTCCAAACCCCACCATAGGTACTGGGCTCCAAAAAGCCAGCTCATGGACTAGGGGTGGATTATGAGCCTACTGCCAGAAGGCACCTAGAGCAGATCATGCTATACAACTGTCTCACTATGCAGGGGGCCTAGTCCAGTCCTATGGAGGCTCCATAGCTTTTGGTCTAAAGTTCATGAGTTCCCATTAGTTTGGTTAGGTTGTCTCTGTAGGATTTCCCATCATGAACTTGATGCCCTTGCTCATAGAACCAATCTTCTCTCTCTTCAACTGGACTCCTGGAGCTTGGCCTGGCATTTGGCTGTGGATCTCTGCATCTGCTTTCATCAGTTACTGGGTGAAGGCTCTATGATGATAGTTTGGGTACTCTGATTACTAGGGTAAGCCAGTTCAGGCACCTTTTCCACTATTGGTAGTAGTCTAAGATGTGGTCATCCTTGTGGATTCCTGGGAACTTTGTAGCACCCGGTTTCTCCCTGTTCCCCATGATGTCTCCCTCTATCATATTATCTCTTTCATTGCTCTCCAACTCTGTCACTGTTCTAGCTCAACCATCCCATTCCCTTATGTTCTCATCCCCCATCTCCTTTGTCCCTCTTCATTCTGTTTACTCATGGAGATCTCAGCTATTTCCACTTACCAGGGTGATACATGTATCCCTCTTAGGGTCTTTCTTTTTAACTAGCGTCTCTGGAGCTGTAGGTTGTAGTCAGATTATCCTTTGCTTTACATCCAGTATCCACTTATGAGTGAGTACATAACATGTTTGTTCTTCTGAGTCTGGGTTACCACACTCAGGATTATATTTTCTAGGTCCATTCATTTGCCTGCAAATTTCATGATGTCATTGTTTTTACAGCTGAGTAATACTCCATTGTGTACATGTACCACATTTTCTTTATCAATTATTCAATTGAGGGGCATCTAGGTTGTTTTCAGGTTCTGGCTATTATGAATAATGCTGCATTGAACATAGTTGAGCATGTGTCCTTGTGGTATGGTTGAGTATCCCTTGGGTATATGCCCAAGAAAGGTATAGCTGGATCTTGAGGAAGATTGGTTTCCAATTTTCTGAGAAACTGCCATACTGATTTCCAAAGTGGCTGTACATATTTGCACTCCCACCAAAAGTGGAGGAGTGTTCCCCTTGCTCTGTATCCTCTCCAACATAAGCTGTCTTTAGTGTTTTTGATCTTAGCAATTCAGACAGGTGCAATATTGTATCTCAGAGTCATTTTGATTTGCATTTCCCTTATGACTAAGGATGTTCAGTAATTCCTTAATTTTTTTTTTGCCATTTGAGATTCTTCTATTGAGAATTCTCTGTTTAGCTCTGTAGCCCATTTTTAAATTGGATTGTTATGTACTTTGATGTCTACTTTCTTGAGTTCTTTATGTATTTTAGAGATCACCCCTCTGTCAGATGTGGGGTTGATGAAGATATTTTCCCATTTTGTAGGATGTCATTTTGTCTTATTTACTATGTCCTTTGTCTTACAGAAGCTTCTCAGTTTCAAGAGGTCCCATTTATTAATTGTTGCTCTCAGTGTCTGTGCTATTGGTGTTATATTTAGGAAGTGGTCTTCTGTGCCAATACATTCAAGACTACTTCCTAATTCTTCTTCTATCAGGTTTAGTGTAACTGGACTTACATTGAGGTCTTTGATTCATCTGGACTTGAGTTTTGTGCATGGTGATAGATATGAATCTATTTGCAATCTTCTGCATGTTGACATCCAGTTCTACCACCACCATTTGTAGAAGATGCTTTCTATTTTCGTTGTACAGTTTTGGGTTCTTTGTCAAAAATCAGGTGTTCATAGGTGAGTGAGTTAATATCAGTGTCTTCAATATGATTCATTGGTCCACATGTCAGTTTTTATGCCAATACCAAGCTGTTTTTATTACTACAGCTCTATAGTAGAGCTTGAGATCAGGAATGTTAATGCCTCTAGAGGTTGCTTTATTGTACAGGATTATTTCAGCTATCTTGGGTTTTTTGTTTTTCCATATGAAGTTGAGTATTGTTCTTTCCAGGTCTGTGAAGAATTGTGTTTGGAATTTGATGGGGATTGCACTGAATCTGTAGATTGCTTTTGGGGATTGCATTGAATCTGTTGATTGCTTTTGGTAAGATTGCTATTTTAACTATGTTAATCCTATCTATCAATGAGCATTGGAGATCTTTTCATTTTCTGATGTCTTCTTCAATTTCTTTCTTCAGAGACTTAAAGTTCTTGTCATACAGGTCTTTCACCTGGTTATTTAGAGTTACCCTAAGGTATTTTATGTTTTTGTAGCTATTGTAAAGGATGATGTTTCTCTGGCTTTCAGAGTTTCCATTGAGAAGTCATGCGGTATTCTGATTGTTTTGTCTTTATAAATCACTTGGCCTTTTTCCTTTGCTGCTCTTAATATTCTTTCTTTATTCTGTATGTTTATGTTAGTGGTTTAATTATTATTTGGTGAGGGGAATTTTGAGGGGATGTCTAGTCTATTTGGTGTTCTACAAGCTTCT
This sequence comes from Peromyscus nudipes, assembly GCA_902168325.1. NCBI lineage: Eukaryota > Metazoa > Chordata > Mammalia > Rodentia > Cricetidae > Peromyscus > Peromyscus nudipes. The sequence continues at coordinate 6,883 of CABHPH010125828.1, forward strand.
GGTGTCTTCATAGGTACTTCCTTAAGTTGGGAAAATTTTCTTCTATGATTTTGTTGAATATATTTTCTGTGCCTTTGAGCTGGTATTCTTCTCCTTCTTCTATCCTGATTATTCTTCATGGTGTCCCAGATTTCCTGGACATTTTCTGTTATGACTTTTTTGGCTTTGGTGTCTTCTTTGACTGACAAATCTATTTCCTCTATTATATCATCTACATCATAGATTCTCTCTTCCATCTCTTGCATTCTGTTGTTTATGCTTGCATCTGTAATTCCTGTTCATTACTCAGATTTTCTATTTCCAGCGTTTCCTCAGTTTGTGTTTTTCTCATTGCTTCTTTTTCAATTTTCAGGTCTTGAACTGTTTATTTCACCTCTTCAACTGCTTTTTGTTTTTTTCTTCTCTTGACTTTCTTCAAGGGATTTACTGATTTCTTCCAAATTTTTGTTTGTCTCTTCATCAATTTCTTTAAGGGAATTTTTTTTCATTTCCTCTTTAAAGGCCTCTATCATTTTCATAAAGTTATTTTTAAGGTTGCTTCCTTCTGCTTCTTCTATGTTGTGATGTTCAAGTCTTGCTGTTGAAGAACCGCTTGGTTCTGATGGTGCTGCATTGCTCTTTATGTTGTTGTATGGATTTTTTCACTGGTTTCTACCCATCTCTTCCTCCAATAGGTGCAAGAGGTGCCTGTGTCTGAGCAAACTTCTCCGGGTCCAATCTGTGCTTGTTGTGTCTGTGTCTCAAGGAACCGCTCTTGATCCAATCATAGGTCTTGGTCTAATTGGAGCTCGCAGATTCTGTGTCTCAAGGAGTTGCTCTTGGTCCAATCCAAGATAGCAGATTCTGTGTCTCAGGGAGCCACTAAGGTCACAGGCAGTAGGATGGGTTTGGAGTAGGGAGTGGATCTTGTGGATTACAGGTTCCAATGCAGGGGGTAAGGGTGTTGGTGGGGAAAACAACCTGTAGCAGTCTTCCTTGCTGGCTGGCAACTGGTGCAGCGATGGGTGGGGCTTCCTGGGCATGGATTGTTCCCCAGGGCCTAGGTCCTAAAGGCAGGACTCTCTGGGTTGGAGAAGAGTCACTCACCTCTTGGTCCAATCAAAGCTGACAGATTCTGTGTCTCAGGAAGCTGTGGAGGTCACAGGGAATGGGTGGGTTTTGGGTAGGGAGTGGGTCCTGTAGATTTCAGGGCTTAATGGGGGCTATTGGTGGGGAATCCTGCCCATAGGATTCTTCCCTGCTGGCTGACAACTGGAACAGGGATGGGTGGGGGTTCCTGGGAATGGATTGGGCCCTATGGCCTTGTGTCTGATTTTTTTTTTTTAACTAGGGTCCCTAACCTAACAAATGTTCAGCATCTAGAAGGTTGAGGCAGAAATTTTTCATCACACAGTTTTGATCTAATCAACTACAGTAATGATGTGCATTTGTATATAACAAGAGTCACAGTTCATTGTTTATGAACAATCTATTCTTCAACTGAGTTATTGATTAAGGACCTAATAACCAGGTCCATGTTGCTATTTTGCAGTTTACCTCTTTAAAATGCTTGCTGTGGCTGAGGGGAGTGCAGCAGAAATAGGATGTTTATAATATGCTGCTTTCAGCAATCTCACATAATAGACACACCTAGTCCACAAACAGGCTCTTATCTTAGTTAGTACCTCACAGCCGTGATTATTTCCAGATACAAAAATAAAAGCCTAAGGGAGCTATGTTTCTATTCAAAGTTGATTTCTCTTCTAGTAGGCAGAAATAAATACAGAGGGAATAGACTCATGATCAAAGAGGAAGCTGTTTTAGTAGATATTTTACTGTTGGTTACTAGATAAATGAGAGACAGAATTTTAATTAAACTCTCCCTAGCCTCATCAGATTAACAGTGTTTAAAGCCGGCTTATTTATTGGGAAGGTCTGTCCTAGCTTTCCTGGATTAATCTCAATCATTTTCATTAGTGAAATCTTTAATCTGTTCTTCATTACAAATGGAAGGGGAGAGATTCACATCTATTGGATCCAAGATATAATCTTGGGTTTTAAGCAGCTTGGTGAATTATTTAGGCACAGTCACATTAGGAAATTTAAAGGCACAGAGTATGAGAACAATAAGTTACCCATCCTAACTTGAATTTTAAACATTGTGTGTGTTGATACAAGTGGTATTCTGGCATCTAGAGGAAGTTTGAGGAAAGATATGCAATGTCCTGGTGTATGGAGCTTTGGAGCTTTAAATATATTTTCTATTTTACATCTAAAATTTGTAAATGCTCATACACACACATACACACACAGATGTATATGTATAGATATATAAAATGAATTAGAAAGCAAAGACTGGGTAATTTAGGATATTTTAGCTTTTATGTAGAGTTTCTGCATAGTTCATTTCTTTATTTCTGCACAAGAAAATTATATTATATGAATGCCCATAAATAATTTCTCAAGTCTCAAATTAAAAATGCCATGCCATACCACTTGCATTGGCCACTTTTAAAATGCATTTTATGCAAATTATTTTATCGATTCTCATAACTGAAGGATGACAGTTTACTCCAAGAAAATAAATTCAACAGACTCTTAAAGATATAATCAAGAATCCTGTAAATGAGTCATTATATGCTTATTTCATATTTGTTTTGTATGATACGTGGGAGTCATTTACCTTCTGTAAGTTTGATTCTCACAATTCATAAATATGTAAAATAATTCATTTTTTATTTAGGGAAAATTGCAAGTTGATATTCCTGTGGATGTGACTGCCTTAAAATTCTTTAGAATACCTGATACATTGTCTTGCATATATTAACTCCAATATGTAAGACGTAGAGGTTGATGGATCTCCAAAAACTTGAGGCCAGTCTGCTTTATGTAGAAATTTCAAGACCAGCTGAAGCTACATAGTGAGATCCTGTTTTCAAAGTCTTAAAAAAAAATTCCTTGTAATAAATGCCCCTGAGAGAATCTTCATATTCTTTTATTTCAAAAGATTTTAAACTACATGCATTTTAATAGATATCTTCAGAGAAAAATGCTTTATTTTCAATCTCTACACATTGAAAATGACAACTATGTGTATTATTACTAAGCTATTAAGTGCCCTGACCACATCCTAATGTGTTAAAGGTTCTGTGTCTGGCTGATGGCAACCCTGGTTGGATGGCCTCATAGGAAGAAGGGGTCACTGGACATGCCCTTCGACAGCATGCTGGAACCACAATCCTTTGTGATTCCCTTTTCCTAGACACACCAAAGTGAGCACCTATCCTCTTCCAAATGCTTCTGTCTTGAATCACTGCCTCAGTGCAGGTTTAAAAGCAAGGTGGCAAAGCAATCTTACAGTCAGGTCTTGGGAACTGTGGAACAGAAAAATAGCAACTCCCTCTGAAGTTGTTTCCTTCAGGCATACTTTTCACAGAAATACAAAGCTGGAAACATAAAAATACATCTCCACAGGGCATTAACACATGTAAGTGGGGTGGTTTGAATGAGAGTGGCTCCCAGAGGCCCATGTATTTAAATGCTTCATCTGCAGTGTACCTGTGTGGGAAGCGTCAGGATGTGTGATCTTGCTGGAGAAGGTGTGTCATTGGGGGTGGTCTTGGAAGTTTTAAAAGCCTGTGCCTCCCCAGTGTCTTCCTCTCCTGTGTGTTACTGGTTCAGCTGTAAGCTCTCAGTTACTGTTCCAGCATCATGCCTGCCTGCCTGCTGCTATGCTCCTTGCCATGTTGGGCATGGATGCTAACCTTCTGGAACAGTGAGCTCCCAAATTAAATATTTTCTTTTTAAATAAGTTGCCTTGGTTATGGTGTTCCATCACATTAATGGAAAAATAAATAAAGCAGTAAGTACTATTTACATGGCCATAGCTTTTCCGGAGGACAAATGAGAAACAGTTGTTCCCTCCACTATCTCGTAATGCTATTGCATAAGTGATTTCTCTGTACCTCTCTGTTATGCACTTTTTATTCTCCCACAGACAATCTGTGAAACTTTTGGTAAATTAGTTTCCGTCGGTGTTTCAGTAATTGCATGAGTAAAATTAGATGATAATTTCACTTCATAGGGCTGTTTTCAGCAACATGAGCATATTGAAATCATTTACAACAGCACCTGGAAATAATGAATTCTTAATAGATTTTGGATAAATATTTGCAAATCAATCACCATGTATTAACTTCAATATGTTTTAATACCATTATTCTTAATTATAGAAATGAAATATCTCCATCCCAAAATATGCACACATGTGCTACTCTAACAATCTAAGAATGCCGTGGATTTTTTTTTAAGTTAAATATTTTGCATGTGATTTGTAATGCTTAGTATTCATTGTCAACTGACTTTAGAATCTTTATTGGGACATAATTCCAAATGTTCCTATCAGGGTATTCAGAAATGTTTAATGGATGAAGGAAGATCTACTCTGAAATTAGACAACAAATTCTTTTGAGCTGGAGTCCTTCACTAAAGGAAAAATAGAAGTCAGTGTTCTTCTCTGCTTAATGACTGCAGATATACTGTGACTGTGAGGATTATTTTTAAACATCAACTTGACATAACTTGGAATCCCCTTGGGAGAGAGTTCCATTGACAGATTACTGCATTGGGTTGGCCTATGGGTGTGTCTATCAGGGGCTGTTATAATTATGTTGATTGTTTTGTGAAGACATGGCACAACCTTCTCTAGGTAGAGGATCCTGACCTACATGAGAATTCAGGAATCACGCTGGCCACAAGCAACCCAGTAAGTATGCAAGCAATTGTTGTGTTTGTTCTTTCTGTGTTCTTGACTGTGGATGTGAGTAGCTACCTCAAGTTTTTGCCCAAACTCTCCCACCTGCAACTCTGAGCTGCATAAACTCTCTCTCCCTTCAAGTTACTTTTGTCTGTGTATTTTATCACAGCAACAAAATTGAAACCCTGACAGTGACTAGCCACTGGACATGACTGTCTTCATGGCTTCTCTCCCGAATGTAATGTTCCTTTAAAAAACTGAACCCCACTAAATTCTTTCTACCTTAATTTGCTTTTACTAGGGATTTTGTCACCACATTGAGAAGAGTAGGCAATGAAGAGAGCTGGTATTGAGGAGTGTTGATACTGCCACCGTAATAAAACTGACCACATATGCCTTTGAATGCTGTGTCTGATGCATGTTAAAGAGCTTGAAGCTTTGGTTAAGAGAAGGCTCAGAATGCTAAAAGAGGAGCTTAATGCATCATTCTGTTGACATTTGAAGAAAAGAATAAGAGAAGTGTGAACAGCAGAGACCTGGCTCACAAAGTTTCAGAGGAGATGGGATTCTATTGGGAACTGTGCTACAGGCCAATGGTTCAATAATTTGGCAATTTTAATCTACATATATTCTTCCCATGTTCTGACCATTTAAATGATGCTTAATTCAAATGTGGTGTATTCTTTCATTCTCAGCACATTGTCCAGCAGTGGGTCTCTGTATTTATTTTCATCTATTGTAGGAGAACACTTGATCCTAAATGGGATGTCTCCATCAATCCCCCCACTGTCATATCTCAGAGAACCCCACAGAAGAGATAGATGATTGCAAAAGAGAGCAGGGATGAAAAATGCACAGGAAACAATTCCTTCTAAATATAGCATGACCAATGCACCTATGAACACAAAGATTGTGATAGCATGCACAGGTCCTGCACAGTTCTAAGCCAGATGGGTCCCAGCACATGGAGTGACACATGTCCACAACACTAACACGGACGCTTTCTCCAATTGATAGCTACTGGAAAATGACAAATTAGTTTTCTTCATCAAAGTCTCAAGAGATATACAAAAGGGAATAGAAACCACTGTAGGCCAAGCCTCAGGACAAGCAGTAGACAGTCAACACAAAACAAACAAAATGGCATTTTTAGAGGGTTTCTCTCTCTCTCTCTCTCTCTCTCTCTCTCTCTCTCTCTCTCTCTCTGTCTCATACTCATTTGTCTGGGCCTTTCTTTTCTTTCTTTTATATCCTACCCCACAAATCTTTTGTTTAAATATAATAATTTCCCATTTTGTGTTTTGAGGGAATTTTTAGGCATACCAATGTATGTCTCCATGTCTACATGTGTTTCTTGTGTGTTGTCTTTGGCATTTTTTTCTTTCTATTCTTTTTTTTTTTTTTTGCTTTGTCCTACTTCACATATTGAGGTTTCAGGTTTGCTTGTTTTAATTTTTATTTTATCTCCTTTTGTTATTTTTTAATTTCTCTTTCTTTTTTGTTTTTTTGATGCCTATTATTGTTTAAGATTTTTTTAATTACTTGTGTTTTTGACATAGGGTTTTTCTGTGTAATCCTGGGTGTCCTAGAACTGTTTCTACAAAGCAAACTGGACTTGAACTCAGAGATCTACCTGCCTGTGCCTCTCAAGTACTGAGATTAAAGGTCTATTACATCACACTCAGCTGCCTGTTTGTTTTCTAATTCGAGGGATCAAGATAAAATGTTAATTTGGGTGGGTGGGGAAGTGGGAAGGATTTGGTAGCAGTGTGGGCAGGGGAACCATAATCAGAAATTATTAACATGAAAAAATTCTATTTTTTGGTAATAATTTTTAGAAAGTAATGGAGTAAATTTTTTGTAGAAGAAATTTCAGGATAGGATGATCTTCAGGCTGTGTTATTATATTAACTGCTCTCTGCTTGTATCCAGGACTTTAATACAAAAGAATCAACTGAAGCAGACATATATAGAAGCAGTTTGTCAAGGAGAGGCATACCACAAAACAACTCCCATGCTTAAAGAGACGAGACTATTAAAGAGAAGCCTCTACAATCTGGACTGTGACAATAGGAAATATATCCTGAAGCTAAGGTTACTCTGTCCACTAAGGTTACAACTTGTGAAAATATAAATTCATTTCTAAGTAGAGAGCCTAACCTGAAAATACCGTAATAGTGGTTCCTTGCTCAAAAAAACAGTAACACAAGGGAGTGATTCCTTTTGGTACAGTTTGATACAAACTAGAGGCATATGGGAGGGAAGGATATCAACTGCGGATTTGCCTCCCTTAGTTTTGACTGTGGACTTGTCTTTGAGGCATTTCCTTAATCAATCAATCAATCAATCACTTAATTAATTATTAATTTTTAATTAATTCTTAATTGATCAATGACTGGTATCAGAGGGCTCAGCCACTGTGGCAGTACCCCATGTGGGCTGGTGGTCCTGGGTTGTATAAGAAAGCACACTGAACAAGACAAGGGGAGCAAGCCAATAAACTGATCTCCTTTATAGGCTCTGGTTCAGTCCCTGGCTTGTGTTCCTTCCTGCCTTAATGTTACTTGATGATAAACTGTAACCTGTAAACCAAACAAAACCTTATCTCTCTCAATTTACTGTTGGTTAGTTTTTATCAACCCAAATGAAAGCAAACTAGAACAGAGAGTTTCAAAGGCAATCAGGAGTCACTTTCAATAGGTGTAGGAGGGATAGTCTACATCTCAGTGTAGCAGCAAATACTGTCCATTTGGTATTGGTTTTACAGTAATTAAAGATACAAGACTTCTAACTTGACCAAGGTTCCAGAAAGGTGATAAGACCAGACATGTCTATCAAGGTAGGATTCCATGCCAGAAAATCACAAGAGTCCTCTAGCAATTTAAAGCAAATTTTGCTGCAAAGGTGAATGACCTCAGGATGTGTTACAGGGCTGCAGACCTTAGTGGGCTCTGAGACCTTAGCACAATTGACCCCATGAGGGAAATACCATTCAGACCATAAAACTCAACAGGTAGACAGCACCACCTGCCCAAACAAAAACACAGGAGGAAGCATCACAGTCCATAGATACGGGAAAGTCTCTAAAGGTATCACTTTTGCGTTTTGGTTTCGGCAGTTCTGTTTCTGGTTATCTGTTCCTGTTATCTGAAGTATGTCAACCCAGGACATGGTTTTTGTGCTTAAAAGCTCAACCTGAGAAAGGTTCAGGGCTACACTGGGACCCCAAACACTCAGTGTATGTAGTCTGTGGCTGGCTAGTAAAGACTTTGGTGAATACCCCACAACAGATGTCGGAGATGATAGGACAATGGGACATCAGATGAAGAAAACTGTAGGCATGGAGTGGGGACAGCTCAAGCAAGTGTTTTCTTGTGCTGTGGAGGCAGAAATGGAAATATGTGGCTGCCCCAGGCTATTGAGCACAGGTCATTCAATTATTAACCCCACATGCTGTACACAGAAGTGCAGGGTTTATGCTTACTCTGGTTTTTTGTTTTGTTTTGTGTTTTAGTTTTAATCCATTTATTTTTCTTCTTGGCAATTTAACTCAATGTGTTTATGTCATATTCACCCAACCCAGTTCTTCCTGGACCTTTCCTCTAAATCAGGCTTTCAACTTTAAGTTTTTTTTTTTTTTGTCTTCAGCTTCTGTACTTTTTGGTTATTTGTTTGTTTGATCAATTGGTTTTGGTTTTATTTATCCTATAACCGACTGGGTCCAATTAGTGCTGCCTGTTGAAACTTTAGTCTGATCTTTCATTGATATATCTAGCTTTTCTCATTTCTCCTTGAAATGATGATATTTATTCTGAACCATTGTACAGTGGAAATAGAGAATTTCATTTTCTTTTGTGGGAGCTTCAAGCTAAGAGATTGTCTTGCGTCTAAAGAAAGTGAAAGTAAGAACTTTTAGTGGTAGTCTGAACATATATTACATTATAAGATGAAAATGAGACTGCGTGGGTTGGGATAAAATGTTTAAAGTGACGTGCTTGAATGTTGAGAAGAGGTAAGGGTGTGATGGGTACTTCTTTGTCAACTTTACTTGGCTTACAATTTCTATGGAAACACACTGCAGTGTATAAATAAACATATTTCTTGAAGAGAGTTAAACCAAACTGTAAAGACACCCCTTCAATACAGTTGGCACAATAGAGTGTTTTCTGAGGAATCCTGAGGCCCTAGATTCAGTCCCAAGGCATTAAGAAAACAAAAGGTATACGGCGATGGTGGCACATGTCTTTAATCCCAGCTACTAGAGGCAGTGGAAGGCAGATTTCTATGAGTTCAAGGCCAGGCTGGTCTACAAAAAGTGAGTTCCAGGGTGGCCAATACTGTTAGCCTTGTCTCAAAAATCAAAAATAAAAAACAAACAAATAAAAAAAACCGAAGAGAGGAAAGTTTCTTGTCTGAACTGTGCAAACAATGCAGAAAGAGGTATGGAGATACAACTTGGAGGAGCAGGTCTCTGGAATGAGCGATAATAAATTCAGTTCCCAGGAGGAGGAAAAAATGTATGCTTTTAAAATACTCTCTCATTTTTGTCATAAACACGAATACAATTCACACCTAAACACCCAGGCAGCAGGATACCAGCCAAATAATTCACCATTTTATATGAAGTTTCAAAGGTACATTTTTTTTTTTTGTACTTGCAACTAGTAGCAAAAGCCTTGTGGCTAACCCTAATCCACTTTACAGTCATTGTAACTAGTACTTCGTGATTTGGAACATTGTATTTATGCATGTACATCACCGAGTTAAAAATCACAAATCATGTTGATTTATGACTAACATACATCCTCTTGAATTCACTGAAAAATCCGTTACCTTCTGCTCCAGTTGGGGACACAGCTCTGTCTTTACATTTGTTGTCCAAATGAGCAAAGAGCTTCCTTTCCACACAAACAAGAGTACTTGGTTTTTTAGCTGCTGCCCTGTGCTTTGCCTGTGAACTGTTAATCTGTTTGCTGTTGATAGAGATTACAGTAGGGAGTGCCAGAGCAGTTACAGTTAGGTCCTGACACTCTGGCGCACAGCCTGAATGGATATTGCAATCCTCTAAATCTGCCTGTCAGGAGATGGGACACAAAGGTAACAAGTGCCAGTTAAATCAAATTGCTTGGAGTAAATTGGACAAATTTTGTTAGCCTCTTGCCTACCCTGGCTCAGAGCCACATCAGCAAGGGCAATGATGTTAAGTTTGGGATTGAACTTGTGCCTCAACAAAACTAATTCAGTAGATGCTTCCAGCAACTGTGTTAGGCTGATTAAAAGCAGCCCCGTGGTCAACTCAAATTGTTTTATATATTGATGTCTGATTGTCTCCAAATGACCCATAGTTTCGTGGTGAGCAGAGATGGGGGATCAAATGGCAGTGCTTTGGTCTGAATGTTCAGCCGAGTGATAAGCGCATAAAGATCCTCAAGCTATATTGTATGAATCTGAACTCTATGGAATGTCTAATTCAAGCAAACTTCTGTGACTCAGGCTTTTTGTTTAATTACGAAAGCAGCCCAAGTACACTGTGGCAATCTGTCATCTACCCAATCAGTTAAGCTGCTGAAATCCTTAAAGCCACAGGCCAACGGATAAGATCCAACTACACTAATAATATGCTTACTTGGGAATCTATTCTTTTTTGGTGAAATTCCTTCTGGCAAGGAGAATAGGGCTTAAATATGCGTGTTCTTCTCAGTTGCTGGCCCACAACAAAGATGGAGGAAAGCTTAATTTAAACATAAGTCATTATTTAAAATGGTAACTATTACAGACAAAATCTGTAAATATAGTACTGTAGACATTAACAAAATTATTCAACTTATTTGTGCTTTTAATTATTACTTTAGTGCAAGTTTATGGGAGAGGAGATAGTACATATTTATATTCAACATTCAGTCTTTACACTATTCTTTCAACAACTTCATATATTTGGAAGCTAACATAAGCTCTTTAAGGTATAACATTACCAAAACAAGTACATACACAAAATCAAACAAGTTGTATAATTCACAGACTAAATGTACATTTCCATTATTTTCTTCCTGAAGCAATCTAAAATGCTTCCCTTAACATGATGCTGAAATACCATGGAAATTTATTTTCGTGGTTATCATTTCACTCATACTGTCCAATTGATATGTGATTTTTATTTAATTCCTGAATTCATTTGATTAATAATTGTCTAATAAAGTCAATGATTGTTGATGGTACCATGCTGGAAGAAGAAATATAAGATGAGGTGTTAGACTGGGCATCAGTCCTCCAGACATTGGAATAACGTTGTGAAAATCAGAGGAAACCAGGTATGGTGGTCCAGGCTGTTATCCTAGTACTTGGCAGGTGAGGACAAATGAATTATGAGTTCAGGTCAGCCCTTACCTACACAGAAAATTTGGACCCCATCTCATGAAACTCTGCCTAAAACAACCAAATAAATTAAACAATTACAAAAATAGCATCAATAGGTCACATGGATTGATTTTAACAAAATGGAGGACCATAAGTTACAGTAGACATGTGTGCTATGGATTTTCACTATATCAATTCACTCTCTTTTATTTCTTTATTTAAGTTCCTGTTTTAATTTAAAAAAGGAATAACATTCTTAGAAACAATTACTGAATCATGAAAAAACAATGAAAGATGATGCCAACAAAGAATTAAACTGCCCATGGTTGTCCATTGGTACTTATCATTGACTTTCAATGGTAGTTATTTCTACAGCTTAGTTGAGCTGAATAATTTAAAATGTTAAGTTCCTAACTTTGAAGTCATTTAAAGATATTTATCTTAATGAATCATCCCCTGTGTAACTCACTTAAAAACTACTGCTCCCATATTACTTGAACCTTCTCGTGTCAGCGTGTTTTAACTAATTCCACCTGTTGGTAATTACAACATCTTTCTGAGCAGATGTTTGTAGGACCATGGTAGGATCATCTGCTCAGGAAAATGCTAGAACAAAATTATTCCCAATTGCCCCAAGGACCAGACTTCTGCTTTGATCTTTTGGTGTTTAAAGTATCTTAGTTACCCACAAAAACACCCTGCCACATATCACCTGTGATTAGGCAGATTAGTGTGTTTTACATCACTTTATCTTGTTTCCCAGAAGATGGGCTGTTTGTTTTCTACAACAACAGGCCATAGCATGTCTCCTTTCTTTCCCCTTAGTCCAAGTTGCTGTTACAAAATATTAGACTGAATAACTTATATTCAAAAGAATTTTTTTTCTAATAGTGCAGGAGGATGGAAGAACACACCAAAGTGTCAATATGACCACATCTAGCTAAGAACTGACTCCCCTTTCAGACAATGAGCTCTTATGCTCTTCCATGGTAGATGAAGTGGGAGGAGAACTTCCTGACATCTTTAGTTAAAGCATTAATTTAATTCCTGAGAATTCTATTCTATGAACCTATTGTCTCCCCAAAGTAAGATATGATTTAGGGAGGGAGAAGAGCATCAATCGCCCAGTGTACTCTGTTGGTACTTGGTTATTTTATCTTGAATTGTGTCACTCTTCTTTTGACTGGTTACCCTTTAACTTTCTAACACACATCTTTTAATTTTTTCAGAGTTTATGGGTGGATAGAGTGGCATGTGTGTTCATGTGTATGCAAGCACATGTGGGTGAGGGTGCATGTATGAGTGCATGCATGTAAAGTACAAAAGGCTAATATTGTGTGCTTTCCTTGATTTATTCTCTGTGTCATAACATTAAATGAGGCAGGATTTCTCACTGAACCCTGAGCTTACTGATGTGGCCAGTGCTTTTCAGCACAACAGCATGCGAATACCTGTTTCTGAATCCACTGTTAAAGCAGCACATACCAAAGGTGCTGACATTGTTCTTAAAAGTAGTCTATTTCTTTATCTAATTAGCAATTCATTGTATAATAATAGTTTTTATACGGTGTGGGTTTGGTACTATTCTATGTCAACTGGGTAGATAGGATTTACACCTTGTTGAAAAACAAAGTTTGGCTTCATAAATTTAAAATAATAAAGATCATGTTTTAAACAAACATTCCTTAATTCCCCAAATCAGTAAAATTAGATATTATACCTTCATTCCATCCCTATGTGGCATAGTCATTGCTCAGTGTCAGTGACATACTAGCCTCAGGATCCTCCAGAAATGAAACATATGAAAATGTTCAGTTACCTCAGATAAAATTGTACCATTTCTGCATAAAAACCCTTGTATATTCTCCCACATACAACAAACCATCTCAATATACATATGATACCAAAAAACACTATGTAATTTGAAGTGATTCCATTATAAAAAAGTTATCCTGAAAGTGAATCTATAAAAATAAATTTCATCAAACCTATAAATCTTTATCAAGAGAGTTTAATAAAGCATCAACTATAATAATTAATTATAACCTATAAGCCAGAAAAAAATGAAATAATAAAGGATACATTCTTTTCAAAATAAACCAAAAAATATAAAACATCAATGAATAAGCCTAGGAAATAACATTCCAAGATCTGTGACTAGCACATTCTAAAAAACTATAAAAGATTATACCAACAATCTAAACAAATAGAGGAAAAGGTAATGCATACAGTTTAATATTGGAATTAAAAACTGTCAGAGTTTCAGTCAGACTATCACCAACACATATGGGTTTTTTTGTTTTGTTTTGTGTGTTTTCTTTTGTTTGTATTTAACAAAGTTAATAACTTTTTAAAAGTTTCATTAAAATTAGTTATTGGTATGGATAATTTTAACTTCTAAGTACAGCCTACACATGAAGGAGATAAAAACTAAGGATGGAAAATTTGTCATAGGAAACAAAATCTTGTTTATAATTTAGTGATCAAACATAGATTTTTCTGTGTTGGTCAAAAAGAACAATAGAACAAATAAATGTCTGGATAATTTCCAACCAAACACAGGGTCTGTTAAACATGGTATTTTAAAGTTTTTCTGCAGATCTTTAAAAATTATATCTAAAGGTGGTGATCATTACAGTATAATGATAGGAAAGATTATTTTTAAAATGTGTGAAATCCAACAGCCAATCAAGAAGAATAATGTATTTTATTGTAGTGAAATTAAAAAAAAAACTTAATGAAAATGTAAGGTTGAAGCTTATGGATATAAGACTATGTAATCAAAAGATATCCAGTATAAATAGTAGACTATAAAAATTAGATAAAATCATCACAAACAAAAATTTTAGCATACCAAAGTGAAAAATAAAACAATCACTAATAAGCATATGTCAAGTGGCTTAAATGAATTTTAATCACATAACTTGAAGTCACTATTTCAACTTGTTTATGCCTACTAATCCTTATAGTGAGTTTTATTTAATAATATTAATTTTACGTGTGGATGTATGTGGGTCTGTATACCTGTGGATCTGTGAAAATGAATCACAATTTCCAAGTACTTTCCTCAAATTATAACATCATACCTAAAAGGTAAATAATCTTTTTAACATGGAACAAATGTCTGCATGCTAGTTCAAATCATAAGAACAAATTAGATTTTAAAGCAAACAAAGAACCTAGAGTTCCTTAAGATGATTTTTGTTTCCCAGAACCCATCCTTTAATATAGACACTTCCCACTTCAGCGACAGCTTTTGGTGAAATGAATATGGCAAATATTACGTTGTGTCTCTCTTTTAAAAAACATTTTTACATGATTTATTATTTTTTATCATTGTGTATATATGGCATACGTGTGTGTGTGTGTGTGTGTGTGTGTGTGTGTGTGTGTGTGTGTGTGGTGTATGTGTGTACTGGGCTCAACTAGGCCGGAGGAAACTGTCAGGTATCCTAGAGCAGGAGATATAAGCTGTGAGCGACTTGAGATGGGTGCTGGGAACAGAACTCCATCCTCTACAAGAGCAACAAACAATCTTAGCTGCTAAACTGACTCATCAGCACCTATGACGTACCTTTCTTATGACCAATGTACATAATACACCAAAGGTAATGGGTTATTAATTAAGAAGGGCCACAAGGGTCACTATTTTCAAAGGAATTGAGTTTTCTAATGTGAGTGACATTGTGTATGGAGTGTGAATGTATATGTCTCCAATATTGAAAAGAAAACTAGAACAGAGTGGAAAGGAGAAAGGGGATTGGGAAATTAACTCTCTGTTATAAATCTGCTCAAGAACAGATTTAAAAGAACACAAAAAGTATGCTTTTCAGTTAGATATTTTGATGCAAAGGAAAGAGAACAGGTTATACTCATGAGCATGCATTTGTCCATTTGTCTTACACTGCTGTGTATTAATTAGTGGAAACTCATAGGTGTGAAAATGAAAGACTCTAGGGCTGAGAAGATAAGAAGAATAGCTCTGGTGGAAAAACAAAACTTGGATGGTAGTGACTGTTAGAAGTGACAAGAAATAACAGTGATAGTCTAGATAGATTCTATCCAACGTTAACTCAGAGAGTTACAGTATTTGTTATAAGAAAAACCTTACTGCTCCCCTGGCTTCCTTTGACAATTTGTTCAAAATAATTTCCTAAGAAGTTATAGTGACTTAGTGCAATTTTACAATTTCCTAAGCAGCAAGCCAAAAGACAGGGCATTTTCAGACTTGGAAGCACCTGTTATCAGGCTGCTAGGCTCCAGCGAGATTTTATACTGCTTTGCTTTTGGCCTATAGAGACCTCTGTCTTTGTTTTATTCCTGTTTCTACTATGATAACATATGCTAAATTATAGTGAAAAAAATAAATTTGTCAGATAATCGTATACAAATTGTTTCTACTTTTAGGATTAGAAAAACATTTTATTCCAATAATATGCATGTTTATATTATCCAGAGCTGAAAGAAAGGTGGGGCCTTAATAACATCACTGAGAAGAACACAGAGATAAGTCATGTGTCAGTCAAGTAATACCACCTGAAACAATGTCATAGTTTAAGATAATTTTAAGAGCCTGACAGCCTGGAAAAGATTCCTGAAGGTGATCAGAGCATCTTTGTGTTTGAAGGCTTGGCTAAACTGAGAAGACTTGCCAAGTACATGATCTGAGCAGTGTCAGATGTGCATAATTCTGAAACATCTATTCAAAAAACACTTCAAAAATGTGCAGGATGGAAAACTAAAACCAGAGGCTGTTGTAGCTGATGCTTATGAGTCAGTCTGAATGGGGGCAAAACTTCAAACGCATGACTATATATTTCCTGTACCTTGAATAAATATGGAAATAAACAGGAATTGGTCATACAGTCCAGTCTGGAAATAAGAGTAGTAAAATACATATGATGGGAAGCCAGCGCTTTTGACTTGAGCAATCACTGGGAGAACTGCCCATTAAGAACAAAGAATGAAAAGAATAAAGGGAAGGGACAGAGAATCCAGGGAGAGCAAGCAGCAAACCCCACACATGATCTCTCTCAGCTTATTGTAGCAACAGTCATGAGTTATAAACCTAAAATCCAATCTTGATAAATGCAGTTTTGCCAAAGTAAAATTTAAAAGAAACACCCTTATTTGTTTTCTGCTTCTGGAGTTAACTAAAAATAACTTTCTGGCTTATGTTTTATGTGAAAATCTGAATTTACATACCTCTGTTTTGCATAGGAATGTGTATCTGTTTATATGGGAGCAATTAATACCACATAGATAAAATCTTTAATCCTAAGTATAAGGGAACTGTATGTGTTTGAATATCATGTTGTCAGAGAAAATATTAAAGTACAAAAAATAAAATCTTCTGCCAAAGTTCTTATTTGATTTAAGTTCACTCCATAAGATGGAACCCATACACAACACTGCTCAGGTAACCAAGAACCTGAGACTGCATAGGCCAAATAACTAAGGGAAAACTAAATACTAGTGGTTGACTAAAAGAACGTAACACTAAAATGACTCCCAAGGACATTGTGCTATACTCATATTCAGTGCTGTGTTCATCAACAAGCTTCTTCCTGAAAAAAATGTGAACAAACACTGAGACCCATAGCCAATGGCCAGAGAGTGAAAGACCTTGGAATACTAACCCTAAATAGAATGTCTCCATAAAATTTGACTCTTTGAGGCTCAGGGAACTCTGCAGAAGGGGAGAAAAAAGTGTAGGAGCCAGAGGGGATGGAAGATACCAAGGCAACAAGGCCTTCTAAACACAGTCTCACTGGGAAAACAACCAGTCTTCAAAGTAGGACCCCTGCCCAGCAGTAGAAGGATAGCACAAAACAAATTAAATGGCATCTTTGGAGGTTCTTTGTCTTAAAATGTCAAGTCAGGGCATTTCTTTTTTCTTTTTTCTTTTCTTTTCTTTTTAAACATTAGAGATCCTCTGCATATATGTTGTAGCTTCCAGTTTTCTGACTTTATATGGAATTTCTGTTTGTACAAATGTTTGCGTCTATGTGTCTACATGTGTGTCAGGTTCTTTTTTGAGGGGTAGACTCTTTTTCTTTTGTCCTATTCTGACTTGATTTTTTTAAATATTATTTTATTATTATTCCTTAGATGTCTATTTGTTTTCTAAGAAGAAACAGAACGTGTGAATTTGGGTGGGTGATTCTGTGAGGAGGATCTGGGAGGAACTGAGGAATAAACCGAATAGACAGATACAACTATTTTCTAAATAATTTATGAGATATAAGATATACATTATTTACCTTTCCTATGAATTTAATATTTTAATAATAAATGCTTCTTAAATAGGATAGAGCAACAATATATTATCATTTACATTGAAATTCTTAGTGTGATTTATTTAAAAGTAACTATAGTAATAGTATCCTAAAGTTATTTTACTTGATTTATTATAAAATATGGCACATTGTCTTAGTTAAGGTTTCTATTGCTGTGAAGAGATTATATGACCACTGGAGCTCTTATAAAGTAAAACATTTAATTGGAATGATATAGTGTTAATTATTGCTTAATAGTGTCTTAAAGACATACAAAGAAAATAGGTTAGTGAATTTGCATCATTTAAACCAGTAGTGATGCATTCAGGGCTTCTAATGAGTAAAATATGTGTAGAGATCACAGCTTCTTGGAAGGAAGAACATATAACCTATTATGCCTAGAAAAAAAATACAAAATGTTCTCAGTGAAAGTCACCTTCTATAAGAATTTAGAATAAAATGTATTCATATTTGGTAACTTTTATTTTTTCAATAATAGGTTTTAAAGTCACCATATAAAAAGTAGATGAAGTAACAGGAAGAATAGATTTATTCAGACTGGGCCTAATATTGCTATACTAATTCTGATTATTGAAAATTCCAAATATATATATGATTTATCTTGATCATGCACAGCCCCCTTTTCCTCCCTCCAGCTGGACCTTCAACTAATCTCTCAACATATGTCTCATCTCCTTTCCAACTTCATGCTTTTTATTTGTTTATGTTTGTTTATTTGTTTATAATCCATTAGGTCCACTATTGCTGCAATTTGTGCATTTATGTTCAGTCATGCATTGGAGCATAGGCAACCTATGAATGGCTTTCCTTCAATAAAAGTTACCATCCCTCCCTCAGCAGTCATCAACTGCCATTAGCTCCTCAGCTAGGGATGGGACATTAGGAACCCATTCCCAATCCATGCTGGAATTTTTTTTATAGACTGATCTTGTGTAGGTTAGTGCTGATAATCTTAGCTGCTATATGTTTATATGTAACTTATGTAAGAGGCGTGCTATATGGAGGGTCCAGCCTGCAAACAGTCCCCTTCATCCTCTGTTTCTTACATTATTTCCATTCATTCTTTGACAATCTTCCTTGAGGATTGTTGGAGGTGGTGGGACATATATGTTCTGTCTATGCCTATGCACTCATAGTCAGTTGTAATCGGCAGTTTTCACAGTTATGAGTCTCACAGTTACAAGTTTCTGCACTCACTACCCTGCACTAAGAAGCTTTTTGAATAAAATTGAGGGTTGCATAAATCTATGGATATAACACTAATAATTTAAATGGAACTGCACAACATGATCATTTAGCAAAACACAAGCAATATTCTCTCCTGGAATCTGTGACTACCTTAGCCATGTTTTTGGCTGATATTTCAAGCACCACAAATGAATTCTTCTGTGGAGTCTGAGTACACAGCTCTCCTTGGCTGTAGCTATACAGTAAGCAGTCAGAATAGGCATCAGAGAAATGATGTAGTAATAATTGCAGCATCCTAGAATTCATGTTGTAAAAATAGAGAGGCATAAATTAAAAACAGAAGCACATCTTAATTCTCATACTAGAGTTACGAAAATGAAAAAGAAATCTTAATTCCAGAGCTTCAAAGAACTGAAGTTTGCCAATGATTCAAAAGAGAAGACTGGGGAGCAGAAAGGATCATCTCCTGGAGGCTTCAGAAGTTAGTATGGCACAAAGAGCCCTGTATTTTAGCCCAGTGTAATCTGAATCACTTTTTCTTTTTAGGATCTATTTATTCATTTTTATTTAAATTTTTTTATTCATTTTACATGCAAACCACAGAACCCCCAGCTCAACCCTCCTCCTGCTCTCTTCCCCCCAGACCCATCCCTCATCCCCTCATTCAAAAGGGTAAGTTCTCCCAAGGGAGGAAAGAAAAGCCTTTTACATTCACTTGAGGCAGGTTCCAGCTCCCTCCCCCGGTTTCTCAAGGGTGAGCAAGGTGTCTGACCATAGGTAATGGGATCCAGAAAGCTAGCTCATGCACCAGCGATAGATTCTGATCACACTGCCAGGGGACCCTCAGAACCAGCTACACAACTGTCTTTCATATGCAGAGGATCTAGACCGATCATGCAGGTTCCACAGCTGTTGGCTTAAAGTTCGTGAGTTCCTATGAGCTTGGTTCAAGTTGTATTTGTAGATTTCCCCATCATGATCTTGATGCCCCTTGCTCTTATAATCCCTCTTCCCTCTCTTCGACTGGACTCCCAGAGCTTGGCATTGTGCTTGGATGTGGATCTCTGCATCTGCTTCCATCAGTTACTGGATGAAGGCTCTATGATGACAGGGTATTCACCAATCTGATTACTGAGGTAGGCTAGTTCAGGAACCCTCACCATTATTATTAATAATCTAAACTGGGGTCATCCTTATGGATTCCTGGGAATTTCCCTAGCACCAGCTTTCTCCCTTATGCTATAATGTCTCCCTCTATTAAGATATCTCTTTCATTGCACTCCTACACTGTCCCTCCCCCAGCTCGACTATCCAGTTCCCTCATGTTCCCATCCCCCATCCCCTATCCTCTATTGCCCCCCCCATCCCCAGTTTACTCATGGAGATTTCCTCACTTTCTAAATATAACACCATTAGCACAGACACTGAGAGTAACAATTAATAATTGGGACCTCCTTAAACTTAGACGTTTCTGTAAGGCTAAGGACATGGTAAATAAGACAAAATGACAGCCTACAGAATGTGAAAAGATTTTTCACTAACCCCACATCTGACAGAGGGCTGATCTGCAAAGTATATAAAGAATTCAAGAAACTTGACAGCAAAATACCAAATAAACAAATTTAAAAAAAAAAAACGGGCTGTAGATGTAAACAGAGAATTCTCAACAGAATTCCAAATGGCTGAAACACTTAAGGAATTGCTTAACATCCTTAGTCATCAGTGAAATGCACATGAAAATGACTCTGAGATTCCATCTTACACTTGTCAGAATGGCTAAGATCAAAAACACTGATGACAGCTTATGTTGGAGAGGATTCGGAACAAGAGAAATATTCCTCCACTGCTGGTGGGAATGCAAACTTGTACAGCCACTCTGAATCAGTTCTTACCCCTAGAGCTGTCAGGGGAAGCATCACATCAAAGCCTCTGAGTTACAGAAATCTTACAGGAGTGGTAGTGAAAGAATGCATGGTCCTTCTCTGGCCATGGATTCAGAGGAGGGTCATCCACTTTTAAGGCAACATAGGCTACATAGTTTCTATTCGATAAAGTAATTTTGCAACAATGTTCCATAGACAGATTATAGGGAACTTTTAATCTATAATTTTGTTTTTGACATTTCAGCAATGGTATCATGTGAAATAAACTGACAAAGGCAAATAGAAACAAGGAAGAACACATTTTACTACCTGCCTAACAAACATGACTTATACACGCAGGAAGAAAAATAACCACATCGGAATCCTGTACACAACTTAAAATACTTGTTGAACGTCTAGGTGAAAGGAAGATTTTTGTTTTCTTGTTTTGCTTTTTTAAGCTGCTGAAGTTTTGGGAAGAAGATATGCACAGCAAACAAATAATATGTAAATGAAGTCTCCCAGGTAAGGACCACCTGTGGTACTATCCGCCTGAGTCATATTTGAGACTCCTAATCTCTTTTTCAAGTAGAAAGGTCTTTCTCAGTCAGAAACGGCCCAGATCTGACACAGAAAAGCTTCTATTTGCATTACTTGTTTGCTGATGTACATAGACATAAATTTCAGCAAAGGGCACTTTCCAATGGCATACTTGTAGCTGCAGAAGTCTGTAATTTCTCTAAAAATCAATAGGAAATAAGACAAAGAAATATATTTGGAGTAGGCACTTTGACCTTTTTAGAGTTACATCTATGGAAAGGGGTCTTTCTATGAATGTCAAAGTCCAAATCTTACTAGAAGTCAAATGTAATGTATGATATGAAAAGCTAACTCAGTTAAGGAAGTAACTTTGAGAAAGACAAGGTAGGAATATCCTACCAACGCAGTGCATATATTTGGTCAAGACATTTGCATAAAGATATCTCACTGATAACTGTGTCCAGATAGCTGTATCTAGAAAACAATATGGGAAAGTGCAAGGTTTTCTCTCATTATTAAACATAACAGGGATTTTTGTATTTTCAAAACTTCCTATCTTGGGAAGTTCACTCCCTTGGTTGGCAAGTCTTAGTTACCACTCAATAGTTTTTATGTAAGCTCTAAAAATTGTGTAGCTGAGTTCTTTAGGACTACCACTTTCCCATGTGAAGATTCATATGTTTCTAAGCCATCAAACAAAGATGGGCTGTTCTACCAACTTGGAGCAATTGTGTACAGGTATCACAGACAATAGTAAATGATGTCTAGCGTACAGGGGATTCTAACAATGTTTCTTAGTTCTTCCATGCCTGCTAACTACAATTAATGGAAAAACGAACCAATCCAAACTCAGAATTATGAGATCTAATGGCTTGGTTAACGAAGGTGAATGAGCCAGCTGAGGTTTTAATGATGATAAGGGAAGTGAGAAATAGGTGATAGAAAAAGAAACAGAAATAGTTTTGCTCATTTTCTTCTGTATGTATGTTGTGTATGTATATTTCTTTGTGGTATGTTCTTTCTTCTATTACTAGAGAAGTTATCTAGGTAGAAGCATATAATTACATCAGGACTGTGTTTCTCCACATATCATCAAAGTGTGTGAACTTCACTTGGATGAAGGACAGACACACCTTGTTAACTGAGGCATCAGTGAGTTTTGGGGAAAAAAAGTACACATATAGTACTTTAGCAGCCAAAGAAGAGTGGCCTATGCCTGTTTTTGTTTGTTTGTTTGTTTGTTTGTTTGTTTGGTGTCCCTACCAGAAAAAGAATGTGTTATAAGCCTGATGATACTCATTATAGAAATATCTATATCTGGCAAGTCACTCCCAACAAGTGACTCTGCCAGCACTGGAAAAGGGTACTGGAATTTTTTTTCAGATAAAAACATGAACCTAGCAATGCCTGCACAATATCAGGCCTGTCACCATGGATAGCTGAAGGTACCCTGAGGTCCTGCACATAACTAAGAGCATATTGGCAGATAATGGAAGGAAAGATGCCATATTTTTCAGGGCTGCAGCCATTGGAAATATCCTGTGTGCCAACAACAAATACGCATGATCATGGATAAGATCAGTGGGTCACACACAAAGATTGGCATTCAAGAATGAAGGGAAATTCCAGGAAGAGGGGTTTCAATGGGAAGATAAGTGAGGATGAGAATAGACATTAATTGGTGGTCAAAACAACAAAAAAACATTTTATACATGTTGTGGCTATTAAGAATAAAAAAATAATTTTTAATCAAGAAGGTAAAATAAAGACATGCTAGTTATCAGATTGGATTAAGGAATATCCATACAATTTTGGAGACAGTTCACAAGTAACATAGTTTCTTTTAAGATAAGACAGAATAGAAATGATCCATTGAGAATTCATAAAATACTGAATTGCTGGACTTTCCATTTAACATAGAAATGTGTTCCTTTCCCTAAAGGCCATTATGAACTAATTAGGAAGCCAAGTCAGCCTACTCATCAACACAAATGTGTTTGGAGTAAAACAATTTATGACAAGAATTAGTTGAAGCAGACCCAGGGAATTCACTTGGTAGACTACAGAAGAGAGGAGATGTCAAGAAAAAGGATGGACATAAATCATGGTATATAGGTTGTTGTTTTTTTTTTTTATTTTCAAATAAGTACACTGAAGTTATTCATGGGCAGTCTCTAAACTTAGAATGCCTATGACAATCTATCACAGAAATGACTCAAAGTTTGGTCCTTCAGTCTATATAGAAAACACTTTTCCTTCATTTGGTGGAAAGTAAAATGAAAACCAACAAATACTATACACTTTTAATCCCAGCATTCCTTAGATAGAGCCAGGCCTCTGAGTTCGAGAGGAGCCTGCCCTCAGAGTGAGTTCCAGGAAAGCAAAGGCCAAACAAAGAAACCCTGTCTTTAAAAACCAACCAACCAACCACACAAACAAATAAACAAGTAAATAAATTAATAAACAAAGTTCACAAATGTTTTTCACTTCTTAAGTAATGGATCACACAAATTCATGACTTCACATGAATGGAATTTTCAAGTTATCATTTAAGGTAGCACATACCCATTGAACACAATAAAGTCTCCCTTACACAGTTTCTGATGATTCTCTACTAAGTGACTGGTTATGAATTCTCTATGAAAATCGAGTTGTCTCTGTTTTATAAGCTACACACGTGTCTTCTTTCCAGAAATTACTGAATCCGTGTTATTTTATTTTGAGATTCCCAACCTTATTAATTCAAATATTTTAAAAGCTATATGTACTGTTTTAGAATTTCACACATGTTCATGGAGTTTTGATCACATGAGCACCTGTTACTACTCTTCCAATTCCTCTCCTATTCTCTTGCCAACTTTCCTTCCCAAAGGTCTGTAGTTGGTTTGTTACCACGTGGATACACTTGCTGCTGCTTGTTTCCACGCTTCCACGCGGGTGTGAGACCATCTACTTGTGCAGCCTCTCCCAGATTTTGTATTTGAAGAAACCCCAATTTCCTGAGGTGAGATTCCATGAACCCTTCCTGCTTTCACATAAGGATACTGGCTGATTTGATCTTTCCTGGGGATTGAATATGTAGTGACAGCTAGTACGAATTCACATAGGCAACAGCGCTGTCCTGCCTAGGAGGTACTGCCAGTGTCTACTTCCTCTAGTTTTAAGAATAATTCAAGTTTTATTCTGAAAATCTTAATCTCACATGTCACCGTCCAGGTAAGCTAGGCACATTTATTTTCTGAATTATAATCAAAACATTTATCCAAAGTAAAATATATTGATAACTAGCTCTCTTTTTTATTCATTTTACATACCAAACACAGATCCTCCTCTCTTCCTTCCATCCCCCAGTCTTTGCCCCCAACTCACTCCTCATTCTCTCCTCCAACAAGGTAAAACATCCCATGGGGAGTCAACAGAGCCTGGTACATTCAGTTGAGGCAGGCCCAAGCCCAACCCCCTACATTAAGGCTGTGCAAGGTGTCCCACCATAGGTTAGTGCACTCCTGAAAGTCAGCTCATGTACCAGGTTTGGATCCTGTTCCTACAGCCAGGGGCCCCTTAAGCAGATCAAGCTACACAACTGTCTCACTTATGCAGAGGGCCTAGTCCAGTCTCATGGAGGCTCCACAGCTGTTGGTCTGAAGTTCATGAATTTCTACTAGTTTAGTTTGGTTGTCTCTATAGCTTTCCCCATCACAATCTTGACGTAGAATCCACAAGGATTAGATTACTAGCAATAGTGGAAAGGGTGCCTGAACTGGCCTATTCCAGTAATCAGATCAGTGAATATCCTAACTGTATTCATAGAGCCTTCACCCAGTAATTGATGGAAGAAGATGCAAAGATCCACAGCCGAGCACCAGACTGAGCTCTGGGAGTTCAGTCAAAGAGAGGGAAGAGGGATTCTATGAGCAAGAGGCATCAAGATCATGATGGGGTAACTAGCTCTTTTTAATCTATGTAACTAGTATTAACATTTTGAACTAGCTTTTAGCAAAATGCACATTAATAGTACCATTTCTACAGTTAAACAATCCAAATATAATTATTACATAGTAGGAATTATTAACTAAATGTGATGTCTACTTTGGCATTGTGATATTTTATTTGTGCTTCAATAAACTTTGCCTGGAGATCGGAAAAAGTAGCAAGCTATTTTAAGTAAACAAACAGTAAGCACACACCCTTAATCCCTTAGCAGGCAGGATCTCTGTGTGTTCAAGGCCACACTAGGGAACAGAGCCAAGTGTGGTGACACACACCTTTAATCCCAATACCAACCATAGAGGCCTGGAGATCTGTACGGACAGACAGAAAGTGACAGAGCTGTGTAGGAAGATGAAGGGAGGTAGCTGAGCAAAGATAGCCAATGAGAGGGTAGAACAGCAAGGCAACAAAGGCGTGGGTAGACAGAAAGTAACTCGTATTTGGAAGCTGCAGAGTTGGTGAAGTAAGGTTGGCTGGTGGCTTTCCCTATTTCCCTGATCTAAGGCTTTCACACATATATTTGGCTGCATGTTTTTTATTTAATAAGACCATTTAGAAATTAGCCTACGTGACATAGAATATTTATCTATTTCCCAGAATCATTTGCATTGCTTTGATCAGTAGGACAGAAGTGAGTCAAGTTTTCCAACAACTGGCACAGATTTAAAATCTTTCTAATTGTACTTCTCTGTCTTGTGCTTTCATTTCTCAGTGACTGAGATGAAAATAAATGCCTGGGTAGTCTTGATGGAAATATTGAACAAGACAAGTCAGCTGAGGTTATGTGGATGTAACAGCAATTAATTAAAGAAGAGATCATGAATTTGAAAGGGATCAAGTGGGGTTATACCGGAGGGTATGGAGAGAGGAAACAGTAGGAACAAAGGATGTAATTACATTACAATCTCAGAAATAAAAGAAAAAATATAAAAGGACCATCTACACCAACTTATACTGTCCTTCTGTACTTTATTATTATTGTTACTGTGTGTGTGTGAATCATATAGGAGGTGGAGATGATGGGTAGGACACACGGCAGCTCTACCACCCATTTAAAAGAGCATTGTTAGTCTTGGTTTATGATTATGTGTTATGAAGTTAACATATATTTTCCTAAAACTAAAACGGAATCTGTATTTAATGATTACCCAATTGTTATAAGAATATTATAAACATTGGATTTATTTTACCAAGTATAATTTCTCTATTGCAACTTCTGTTTTTCTTTCTATGTAACTGCAGATAAACAAGTCATTGCTTTTTGTAAAGAGCTACTCATCTTGAAGTTTGACATATATATCAGATACATAAGCTTACACTGAAATTGTAGCTTTTTTTTCAGATACCCAATACTAAAAGGCAAAACATCCTATATTAACCACATATTTCTGAACATAATTATACCTATATGCAGTTAGATATTAATTCTTGCTTTTCATAAATTCTGGAGTGTTTAAATATAATTCGTTTGAAAAAGTATTTCATGAGAAAATATTTCCTTTTGAAAAAACAAATAACATTGGTACATCTTGCACAGAAAATCTATGTTCTTCAGTTCCTGAGAATGAGGGTAGTTAGGAGTATTTTCTAGTTAAGAAACCAAAGTCTCCAAGAGGTGAAATATTATCCCATAGTGCCTGGAAAATGAATGTCATATCCAGGGCTGAAATCTACATTTGTTTAACTTCAGAAGTAATTTTCACTTCTTAATGCCTTTAGCCTTATTTTAATAAAGAAAGATATAATCCCATTTAGTTGTAGGTATTACACTGTCCCTTTTTATTATCATGTGTGTAATATTAACAGATATATATCAAAAGGTAATTTTTAACCTAATGCCTGATGTATTTTGAAATGTTTAGAAATGAGTTTCCCTGAAACTTAGCACTTTATCCTCTTAAATTTTTCTTTAAGCATACGGTTATTCTGACATTTACTATCCATTTGGCAAGTGATGGTTTAAAAAAGCAATCTGCATCTTTTCTGATTTAGGTGTAAGTTAGAAAGTCCATACTGTTAGTCATTTAGAAAGCAGTTGTACCAATTTGAAATAGCACATTTTACTTCAGAATCTTTTTGTTGTTGTCTTCTTGGTATATCATTAAAGATAAATTGCCTTTTCATTGCACATTTCAGGAGATAAAATGAAGATCAATGATATAGTAATTATGTTAGCACAGATTCATCAGAATAGTGATGTTGCACTATAAAAGTACGTTTATCCATGCTTCCACTACCAAAAGTCTGCTCAAGTTTTCATGAATTTCAAAGTTACAAGTGAATATCTTCTTTCATATACAGTATCACAATTCATACAGCATAGCTTCATTAACAAAGTTGAACCAGGCATCTTGGTAGACACCAGTAATTGCAGCATTAGGAAGGCTAATTAATGGGGATGGAGAGTTACAATCCAGTGAGGGTTACAAAGGGAGACTTTCTCTCAAATGATGAAAAAACTGTTAGGGAGCTGGGATGCAGTTCAACACTGCATCACTTGTTTCCTAATCCAGCAGGTGCGAAACCTGGAGTTCTGTCCCCAGGTCTGAAAGATAAAACCATGATTATATTCTAAGAGACGCTGAATGAATGTATGATATTTTATGGTTGACTTTTACTTCACTAATCTGCAATAGAAAATGGATGTTGATGAATGATGTTAAAAATGAATTCATCAGTCACTTATTATGGTTCTTAAACACTTTCCCTATTTAGAACTAAGAACCACGGATTGCGTTGACTGTAGAGAATGAGAATATACTCAATGGATGAGTTATTGTTGGTGTGGTACAGACAGTAAGAATTCCTGTTAAATTCTCAATTAAAAAATTAATTTTAAAACAAAATTAAATGAATAAAGTTTCCATGGAGAAATAATATTTTCAATTAATTATAAAGATGAATGCTTCTTGGAGATTTTGGGAGAAAGAAAACAACAAAGAAAAATATAATACCCACCTAATGATATATTCAAAATTCTAAACAACTATAAACAAAATTCTTACACTTTAGGTAATGATCTTTTATTGGTGAAATTATTAAGGCCACTCCACGTAGTTAAAAGGGAGGTTTATTTAGTGGCGTAACTTACAAATGAAGGGATAGGTAGGTCGCAGGGTCTAGGAAAGGCTTGGCGCAGTCCGGCGGTGTTCTCCGGAGAACTCTGCTTGGTCTACCTCCAGCGTCCAGGGTCCAGGAACCAAGAGAGATGGCCCATCCCGATCTCGGGTCTTCAGGGTTCTCTCTTGGCCCCGCCTTGTAGGCGTGACAGTTACCGAAGCCTCAATAGGGGTTGGAACTTCCAGATCAAGGTTGGAATGGCTACCCACTACAATCTTTTGGGTGACTAGAATAGTCATATGCATTTTAAAAAGCACTTCTGAGAGCAAACGTCGACAGATGAGAAAACACAGCTGTCATTTGCCTTTGGGTCTGCACCTCACTCAGAACAAATGTTTCCAGCTCTGTCCATTTACTGGCTAATTTTCTTCTTCTTTTTCCTTTTTCTTAACAGCTGAACAACATTCAATTGTATAAATGAACTCAAATTTCATTATCTATTTATCAGTTGATAGTCATCTGGACTATTCCTGTGTCCTGGCTATTGTAAATAGGATATCAATGAACATGGATGAGCAGGCATTCTTTTGGTAGGATAAAGGGATCCTTAGGGAATATGCCTAAGAGTTGTAAAGTTTAAATAGCGTTACCCTATAATACCCACAGGAAACAAAAGAAATTAACAAATAGAAAGCCCATTGCTAGGAAAGGTTATCTCATTTGGTGGTGTTGGCCATTAAGGTTCCATAGATTCCCCCTAAGTTTTAGGTTATTTCCAATGCTTTTAGTTAAATTCCAGAACTTGATGGTAAGAGGCTATTGACGAAAATACTACATACTTAAGTTATGGAGTGTGAAGATATTGTGCTAGTAAAAAAAATCTGAAAATCTCATTTGTACTGGTTAGCTTTCATAGGGTTGGAAGGGGCAATTCACATTACTAGAGAAGAAAAATAATCATAGATCTTACCCAGATGTGCACCCAAGAGCTACAGTGATAACCAGTGTCTCCAGACAGACACACTGGTGCAACATTGATACACACTTCCTAGGCATAACCAACCCAGACACATCTGTTGGGAATGACAAAAGTCATAAAGCCAGCACAGCTGCTTGACAAAGACCTAGCAAAGCTGAGCCACAGGATGGCCACTGTGCCACCTTTGGTTTTCATCTTCACCTGTTGCATACTTGGAGACTTTTTAGTATTTGTCCAATTTGGGGATATTGGATTGATGGAAAATTTTGTATGAATAATTTACCCCTTCTACCAGGAGTTTTGCTTTGAATCTTCTCCAGTAAACTCCTGAGCATACTACCCCTCCCGCTTTTAGGGAGATATCTTTATTTACTTGAAAGTTTTCCTTATGCCTTGGAGGTTGTGACACAAATAAAGAAGCCAGAGGTCTCTTTATGAGGCTCTGAGGCATTCTTGAAACATCTGTCCCTGTACTTATGCAGAACCAAGATAATCAAAACAAAGTAAACTTAAAAAGGTCAACAAGATTCAGTGGGCTAGAAGAGTTGGCCACAGGTCAGCGTGCAAGTTCTTTCCCACTGTACACTCAGGCAATTACTTGGCATATACAACAACAAAGTTAGATTAGCTGAAGTTACCTCTGCCCTGACAGAGGCTTATATTGACAAGCAAATAAAAGAGTGGAAAGATGATAAAATAATGAATGTCAGAACCTCTCTTTCTTAGAAAAGTTAGTACATGCAGAGTTATTGTGATGTCATATGACCAAATAACAACAAAATGCCAGGATTAGACATATAAACAAATTCTATAAGTAGATAAAATGTAAACATTGTATTATGCCAGAATTTAAATAATAACTGCAACAGTTTTTGCCTGAGGATTTTCTTGGGTACTCAGACAATTAAGTGGTAATAATATACTGCTTGGGACATGGCAATGTGCTCTGGCTGGCTTTAAGATTTTATTATGGTCTATTGTCCTTGTAGCCATAAAAGCTATTAGCATGAGAACAGGCTGTCATAGGCCTCTAGATTCTTAAAAATGTTATGTGGAAAATGAGTAAAACTGATAACTCTATTAATAATGATGGCAAAACTAGGGGGAAATGATTGAAAATGATAATTCTGTTCTGTCATAGTTTATTAATGATGACTAAAAGAGAAGTAAAAGGAAGTGAAACACATGTCCCAAACCAAAAATGATAAGATCTTTGTTTTGGAACAACATGAACCTATCCCTGCTTAGTGAGTTCTGTATAAATAAAGAAACACTCTGGTTCCTAGTCAGTCAGGCTGCAAGACTCTCATTACCACCATGGCCTGGCTCACCCACTTCCATTGTCACCTCCTTACATTCTCTGCTAGGACCTATCCACCACCATGGATGGCTCCCAGAATATAACCAATCACTTTCAATCTTATTTAAGAGTTGCCCCTAGTTTTTTATAGTTCTTCCCATTTTTTTGTTTGACTTTTCATTTTCTTTATTGATTTCCTCTACTTTTTTGTTTATCTTTTCCTCAATTTCATTTTTGATTTTTTTCTTTAAAAGCCTCTAGCATCTTCATGATGTTATTTTTAAGGTTGCTTTCTTCTGCTTCTTCCATTTTGTGATGTTCAGGTCTTGCTGTTGGAGGAGGGTTAGGTTCTGGTGATGCTGTATTGCCCTTTATGTTTTTGTATATACTTCTGCCTTGACATCTACCCATCTCCTCTTGGATTCATTCTGGGTCTTATCAGCGCTCTTGGTCCAGTCAGAGCTGACAGATTCAGCTTTTCAGGAAGCATCACGATCCCTGACCTCAAGCTCTACTATAGAGCTACAATAATAAAAAACAACTTTGTACTGGCATAAAAACTGACATGTAGACCAATGGAATCAAATTGATGACCCTGACATTAATCCACACACCTATGAAAATATATTTTTTGAAAAAGAAGCCAAAACTGTACAATGGAAAAAAGAAAGCAACTGGATGTCAACATGTAGAAGGCTACAAATAGATCCATATCTGTCACTGTGCACAAAACTTAAGTCCAAGTGGATCAAAGACCTCAACATAAATCCAGTTACTCTGAACCTGATAGAAGAGGAAGTAGGAAGTAGTCTCGAATGCATTGGCACTAGAGATCACTTCCTAAATATAACACCAGTAGCATAGACACTGAGAGAAAAAATTCATCAATGAGACCTCTTGAAACTGAGAAGTTTTTGTAGAGCAAAGGACATGGTCAACAAGACAAAGCAACAGCCTACAGAATGGGAAAAGATATTCACCAACCCCATATCTGACAGTGGGCTAATCTCCAGAATATATAAAGAACTCAATAAATTAGACATCAAAGTGCCCAACAGTCCAACTAAGAAAAAGGCTATAGAGCTAAACAGAGAATTCTCAACAGAGGAAGCTCAAATGGCTGAAAGATATTTAAGGAATTGCTCCTCAATATCCCTAATTATGAGGGAAATGCAAATCAAAACAACTCTGAGATACCACCTTACACCCGTCAGAATGGCTAAGATCAAACACACTGAAGACACCTTATGCTGGAGAGGATGTGGAGATAGGGGAACTCTCCTCCACTGCTGGTGGGAATGCAAGCTTGTACAGCCACTTTGGAAATCAATATGGCACTTTCTTAGAAAATTAGGAATCAATCTTCCCCAAGACCCAGCTATACAACTCTTGGGCATAAACCCAAGGAATGCTCAATCATACAACAAGGGCACATGCTCAGTTATGTTCATAGCAGCATTATTTGTAATAGCCAGAACCTGGAATCAACCTAGACGCCCTTCAACTGAAGAATGGATAAATAAAATGTGGTACATATACACAATGGAGTACTACTCAGCAGAGAAAAACAATGACATCATGAGGTTTGCAGGCAAATGGATGGATCTAGAAAAAATCATCCTGAGTGAGGTAACCCAAACTCAGAAAGACAAACATGGTATGTACTCACTCATAGGTGGATACTAGACATAAAAGGATGACTAGACTGCAACTCACAACTCCAGGGAGGCTACCTAGTAAAGAGGACCCTAAGAAAGACACAGGGATCACCCAATGACAGAGAAATGGATAAGATCTACATGAGCAAACTGGACGTGAGGGGGGGTAATGAAGGGCAAGGGTTGAGGGAAAGAGAGCTTAGGGGAGGAGGAGATTCTAGCTGATCAAGAACAGAGAGGGAGAACAAGGAAGGAGAGACCAAGATAAATGAAGATCCCATGGGAATAGGAAGAAGCAAAATGCTAGAGAGGTCCTCAGAAATCCACAAAGATACCTCCACAATAGACTACTGGCAGTGGTCGAAAGAAAGCCCGAACTGACCTACTCTGGTGATAGGATGGCCAAACACTCTTAACTGTCATGGTAGAACTCTGATCCAATGACTGATGGAAGCAGATGCAGAGATCCATGGCCAGGACCCAGGTGGAGCTCCAGGAGTCCAATTGGCAAGAAAGAGGAGGGATTGTATGAGCGAGAATTATTGAGACCATGATTGGAAAAAGCACAGGGACAAATAGCCAAACTAGTGAAAACACACAAACTATGAACCAATAGCTGAGGAGCCCCCAACTGGATCAGGCCCTCTGGATAAGTGAGACAGTTGATTGGCTTGATCTGTTTGGGAGGCATCCAGGCAGTGGGAATGGGACCTGTCCTTAGTGCATGAGCTGACTTTTTGGAACCTAGGGCCTATGCAGGGACACTTTACTCATCCTGGGAGAAGGGAGGAGGGGACTTGACCTGCCTAGACTGAATCTACCAGGCTGAGCTGAATCCCCAGGGGAGGCCTTGCCCTGGAGGAGATGGGAATGGAGGGTGGATGGGGGGGGAGGGGGTCGGGAGGAGGGAGGACAGGGGAATCCATGGCTGATATGTAAAATTAAATTAAATTATAAAATAAAATAAAAAAAAGTTGCCCCACAAGAAAAAATTTATATCTGACACTGTTATTAGGGACAAGAACTGATGACTAGGGAGGAACCTAATAATATATATTTGCTAAATGGATATAATAATATTGTTAATAATATGGCATATTCCTAATAAGTCATCATTGTATCCATAGATCAGTTAATATTTCAATTCCACTTAGAAAAGCTTCTGTAGGCAATAGATGGTGATTATCATAGAGATCCACAACTTATCAAAGTGTAAAGAATGAGAGACTTTGAAATTTTCATTTCCAAGTTGTAGAGAATGAGAGACTGTGGAATATATCCTCTCTGTCTGTCTATCTATCTATCTATCTATCTATCTATCTATCTATCTATCTATCTTTCTTTCTACTGATCAATCAATCGATAGATTTAGATATATCTTCTTAAAGTTCAGAGATTACTGTAAAAAAGAGGATGGAAAGATGGTAAGCTACAGAAGCAGTTGATGATACCATCAAACAGTTTTTTCTGAATACAACAAGGCAGAGGAACATATGAACTCACAGGGGTTGAGACCTAGTGCGCAAGTCCTGCACGAACTCAAGCCAAACAAAATCATAGCATGAAGAGGGATTGTGGACATGAAGTCCCATCTGGTTGTGGAGCTATTGGCAATTCATAGTATCTGGAAGATGAACAGTTAGTTTTATTCAGGTATGGCCTCTGGTAAGTTGGCCACACTCCAGTGGATAGCCACACACCTATGAGTGTATGGGAGGCACAAACTAAATTGATGGGTTTACAAAAGGATAATGATTCAGATCTTGGTGGATGAATGTAGGAGGAATTGGAGGAGGGTGCCTATGATAAAAATATGTTGTAAGTTTCAAAACTGTAATGAAAATATTTATAATTTTGAAAAGGGAGTGCATGGTGGAACAGAAATGAATGCACATTTGATGGAAGAGGCTCAGAAGAAGGTGAGAGGGAATGGTGCTAAACTAAAGCAGGTGAAGAACACTCTTCTCTTCGGACTGCACAAAAAAACGTTAACTGGAGGAGGAATAAACTGGACACAGGAAACTAGAGAAGATAAATAGACATCTTTAGGTTTGCCCTGACAGTACTTGTTTGGTATATTAGCATTATTTAGGTGAACTGAAAAGTATTTCTTAGAATATGGTAGTTCTGATAGGAGACTTCTGAGTAGCTACATTGCATCTCCAACTCTGAGGAGTGACATCTCTTTCACTTACCCCCACAGTAACGAAAAAAAATATATTGCACTTATTCTAAAATTTTCAATCTTTTGAAGTTATGGTTATATTAGAGCTAAGAACTAGCTAATAAAACCCCAGTCCCAGATGCAAAAAAACAAAAAAACAAAAACCCTTTCCTTCTACTTGTTTGTTAGATGGGGTCCAAGAGATTCCCCAAACAATGTAAGCTATGACTATATATTTTTCTTTGTTACTTTCCCATACTTGAAAGTAAGACATTATTGCTGAAGACACAACCCACTTGGGACACAGTGTGCACCATTAACTACTGAGACATCTATCTTCCCCTAACATTGTGTTTTTGATATCACAAATAAATAATTTCTTCATATTAAAGAAATGCATAAAAGAAAAATATTTGTATTTTAAAAATATATTGATTTTCTCTTCAAATACCTTATCTAAATAAAAAATAATTTTGTTTCATAGCTGAATTGATACTTGAAAAAGACAGAAAGTCAAAAGAAAAATAAGTCAGTATTTGCTCTGATGATGAGATGGTGTTAACTTTGGAATTCTTTGAAACTGAATCATAAAGGCCAAGATTGCACAGCTTTTCACAGAAATATAGGTGTCCTGGGTACACTGTTTGGAGTTAGGAAGTAGGTTTTTAAAAAGCAATTTCTACCAGGTCTGGCTCTTAGTAGAAGGTCTCTCTCTATTCTCAAATCAGATTGACTCTCTTCTTAGAAAGCAAAGCTTTTCAACCTTGCAGATCTCCTCCCTGGGGCTAAAGATCAACCACCTCCAATAAAAGAGGATTCACTGGAGTCCTTCCCCATAGAGATGCAGACAGCTTCAAGTGTAAGTGCTTCAAACAAGTAATTTACTTTTATAAACAGTATAAATAAAACAGAAATAGGAAGGAGCTCACAGGCTTGCAGCATTTCGCTCTTTTACAGCACTCTGGATATTTTATTTTATTTCATGTAGGAGGTCTGTAGCCCGTTAGAGTTTCTTATATAGGGAAGGGCTCCAAGCTGTTCAGGGATAATTCAAAGACGTCAAGTATTCCTCCCAGTGGAAGTTTTATTTAAGATACAGCCTCAAGGCGGTACTTTCCTATTGGAATAATTGTAAATTCGTGGTGTTTGATGAGACATGTCCTTCCTTTAAGAGGATTAGAACACTAATGATTTTTATTAAATATCATGAAAACTATTGACAAATACATTTCATCCTTGTGTGTTTATCTGCACTGGTACTTCTGAAGTACACTTTCACTGAGCATTCAATATGCTAATGTATGTTTTTAAGTCTTTAGCTGCAGTAACAGAGTGCCCTAAACTCAGACTCCCCTTCCTTTTCCTTAATAGATCACCATGGACTTACGTTGACATGTCACAGCATTTGGAAACGCTCACCACGGTTATATTTTATTCTTCATATGCCTCAATTTTCTCAAGTTTAAAAAATAATGAAGCAAAGGGACAAGGAAAAAAGCAACCATCTACTCACACTCTCACATACCATGCATGAAAGAGCAGAGTAGGATTAGGGCCTTATATGACCATCTTTCTCATTATACCTTGCTACTGAGAGTGGAGATAGATCTAAAATTGTCCATTCTTCTTTCATTCTTTAATTACTTACAATAGTAAATAATCCTTGATTTTATTTCTTTTCTTTAATTCCATAGAGCCTTGAACAACATAAAACTCAGATACCTAATTATGCTGTTGATTCTAATATATATGCATTATATCAAACATTCAGATCCAGATTGGTATATAGTGAAATGGTTTAATGGGTAATGGCACTTGCCAGCGAGTCTAATTATATGATTTCAGTCTCTGAATCCTATATTGGAAAGAAAGAACAGACTAAACTAAAATCTTTGAAGCTACACACACACACACACACACACACACACACACTGTGTGTACAGGTTAAAACATAAAAAAAACATAAAACATTCAAAAACTCAATAAAATATTACACACACACACACACACACACACACACACACACACACATACACACACAAATTTTTCAACATTGGAGTTTGTACCCAGGTACTCATTCATGCTGCACACCTGTTGAATCTTCAGTCTCACAGCTGCAGTCTGAAGCATGCATGCTCTTTCCATGTCCAAAATAAAATGTTCTTATGAATAGAGTGTTATGTCATTTCCCTGGAAAAAATGAAGAATCATCTTTATTACATAGAAATATTTAAAATTGTGATCAATTTCAGATTGCTTAATATCTTCATTGGACATAGATGACTTGAACACCTTCTAGTCTTATGACATTGATGCTGTTGCAGATGACCCTCTCTGTAGGAAGTACTTTAAGCTGTACACCTTTCCTGTAAGTGATTTCATGTTTTTTTATATAGCCCACCATAAATTCAGTATTTTGAGCATGATCTAATGGCATGTATTTTATGTAATGAAAAAAATTATTGCAAATGAATCTAGTTCTTTGAGAGCTTTAGCAATGTTTTCTTCTTTCAAAAGGACTCTGTTAGACTTATCAAGCCAAAAGAGTTCTAAGCATTTTTGCCATGGAATTCAATTTAAGCAATAGGCACTTGTTTATACTGCAAATACAGTTCTGCCCCATGGGAAAAAATAGATGATTGGTGGGCCCAGATAATTTCACTTGCTCATCACATTGGCATACAATATATGCATCAAATGATATCGCAGAAGAAAGTGTGATGAATGTAAGGAATATGGTGCTACATGCTGCCTGGATTGTTGTCAGATTGGAACATGATTCCTTATTAAAGTGAGTTTACTATTAGAAATCTTTCCCTGGGCAGTTCCCTAAATTGTCTCTTTGTGAACACATGACTAAATCTTTGTCATAATGTGATGTCATTAATTACCTTGGTGAAGCACTAATTGAAAAATAGCATGACATCCAAGTTATTATGTTTTTTTAACATCAAGAAAACAATCTATGGCATTTGAAACTTTCAGTTTACAACATAAAATGTGTGTTAGCATACCTACAGATTTATGATAAATCTAGTTATTCAATATAATCTATCATCTCATTTACCTTGCTTAAAATGATATGTAGTTAAATTTTCTAAAGAAAATGATACCAAGTGTTAAAACAAGGTATGATGCAGTAGTTTAAATGTAAAACAAAAGACAAAAATGCCATTCCCAGCAAAAATTATTTGAAAAATCCTCTAAATACCTTAATTTTCGGCTACAAACATCAGTTTCAAAGTTAAGGTACTCTACTTTACATTTCCATATGCTCTTACAAATTCATTAATTATCATGTTTTCATATATTTTTGATAATATTATGTAATAATATATTGTGGTTAGACATAGTATTATATATATATATTACATACAATTTTTGTTTAGAATATATTTTATAATATAACCATATGTTTAAAACTTTTGAAAAACATAAGTGGTATTTGGACGTAATTATTTTCTGTTTGTCAGATAAGCATAGACCTGGTTATTTTAGATGGCATCTTAATGGGATTCTTACCTTGATAGACAAGGAATAATTTATCTAGATAAATCTACAGGTTATAATTTAGTAACCTAGTGGATATATTGATTTCCAAAAAATCCCAGTAGTTTAAATTTTTTAACAGTGCTACTGATGTTAAGAGAGCATATGACAATGTAATAGTGTTATGATGAGAATTTCAAAGTTAAATGTAGGAACTCAGATATAGCCCAGTGTTAGATCTCTTGTCTTGAAGGAATGAGACACTTGAGTCAACAGCTAGAAAGGAGGAAAGAAAGAAAGAAAGAAAGAAAGAAAGAAAGAAAGAAAGAAAGAAAGAAAGAAAGAAAGAAAG
>CABHPH010125829.1:0-50136 GCA_902168325.1 Peromyscus nudipes
CCCCCCCCCAAAGAAAAACCAAACCAAACCAAGCAACTAATCAAACAAAAACACCCCCCAAAACAAAACAAACCAAAAAACAAACAACCCCCACAAAGTGCCCACAGCCCTCAGTGTAGGCTGTCCTCAACTATTTCTCTCAATATTCAGCATATATAAGGGACTGAGAGTGACTTCTGAGACTAGATCACACAAAGTGTTTGTCCAGTTTTCCTTTTGACTTTCAGGTTCCCTGATTCCTTGATGTGAGAACACTCCAGAAGCTTGTAGAGTAGCTGCCAGTTGCCACACCGGCAATGGTGTCGCCCGTGTGACAAATGCCAATCTGGTGGTCTCACGAGGAAGGGGGCACGTGTCTCTCGAGGCTAGGCCCCCGGCGGTCCCCTGGCAATCAGCCCGAGTAATGGTTCCTGGGTACATTGTTCCCTAAAGACCAGCCTTCCATGGACGGTTGGCAAGACTCCTGCTTCTTTCCTCTTTCCTGACAATAACAGCCTCCCTGTGCCTGGACTCTGCAGACCCTTGCTTGACGTACTTGATAACTCCTCAATTGTTACACTGACACTGCCCCCAATGATTCAAGCCCTTGGACAGGTAGCACAGTGGGGGGCACTCATAGATAGATTAGAACAGAAAGAGCTAATGATTCATGTTCCCACAGATTCTAAGGAAGGAAATGTAAAAGTAGAAAGATTGCTAGGTAACCCTCACTCAGCTCATGTAAACTCACAAGAAAGAAAACTTAGACAACTCCCACAAAAATGGTTGGAAAGTACATTCAATACCGTATTAATGGGAAATAGTGGACACCCCCTCGTTGGAATCACAAAAGTAGGAATTATTTAGATCCACTCCCTTTTACAGGGGCTTATAACTATGAAGAAAATCGGTGGGTAAATCAGGGGGAAAAGAATATTATGGAATCAGTTGCCTTTTATGGAAAGGCTGGCTAGAAACAAAAAGGTATGGTGTACATATGATAGGTAAACAAGGTCAGCTATATTGGGGGGTATGGCTCCTGTACTAAAGAGGTGGGCTAGGGCTCTTGGCGAGGACTTTGTAACTGTCTTTAATAAATTACTAGTAATGGATTACCAGTTATTGAGTACGTGGCCAGGCTCTTAGACTCAGGCCACAGCATGTCTCTGTCTAAAAAGATTAATCATTCTGAAAACCACATTGTGTGACCACAGAAAATTGTGTCTATTGCTTTCTTTTTGTTCCTGGACTTAGTTCCT
This sequence comes from Peromyscus nudipes, assembly GCA_902168325.1. Classification (NCBI taxonomy): domain Eukaryota; kingdom Metazoa; phylum Chordata; class Mammalia; order Rodentia; family Cricetidae; genus Peromyscus; species Peromyscus nudipes. Next base: position 1,239 of record CABHPH010125829.1, read on the forward strand.
TGTTAACATTGTATAAAATCTCAGCCTAATGTTCAGTAAAATTACAGCAGTTTCACAGCATACTCTGGTGTCTGTGTCTGTCTGTCATCGCCGAATCCCAATTATCCTGAGTACCTTCACCCCGTTCTCCCTCGGTCTGGTGGCCCTACTGAGACCCAGTCCGCGACAGCCAGTAGTCATGGGAGCAGTTATGAATCATTACGAGTTGGGGGGCCCCTGTGGGCATCCTGAGAATGCAGGGAACCATGCTGACAGATGCATTGGGCTGGACAGATGCACACACCATGTGGAGCATGGCGGCAGTGGTGGTGGCCAGCGATACACAACCCAGACGATGCATCCACATGGAGAGTTTAATTATAATAGAGAGATAAAGAGGCAGAGAGACAGAAAGGGGGAGACACAGAGAGAGAGAGACACAGAGAGACACAGAGAGGAAGGGAGACAGAGAGGAAAGAAGGGTTTGAGGGTGTGCAGCAGGAAGCAGGAGAAAGAGAGAGAGAGAGAGAGAGAGAGAGAGAGAGAGAGAGGAAGGGGAGGAGTTTTTCCTTAGAATGGGGCTTTTATGTCAGGACACAGGGTGGCGCCAAGGGGGTGGGGTTTCAAGGGGTAGGTCAGAATATTAACAAGCAGGACTTCTTGAAAGAGACCCTAGCCATTGTCTAGCCTCCAGAGGATGTAGACCTCACCAGTGTTCTGCTTGAAGTCCCATGGGAGGTTGAGTCAAAGCCTTTGAATAAGCCACTTCCCAGTTTCGGATCCTCAGAAGTTAAACACTTTATTTCTTAATGTCTAAGTTTTTGTTGCACAACATTAGGCCACAACAATAGGCAATAGGTCAAGGAGACATCAGGAGAATAACATTTAAGGGCTGACTAAAGGGATGGACAGCAAAGTTAGCTAGTACTATCTGGTTTAAGGGAAGGTCCAAGTGCTCTGGCAAGCTGAGGACATTTTGGGCAGGAGTATGGCACATGCCATGAGGGTGTCAGAGTCTTGGGCCACAGCAATATTTGGCCTTATTGCTGAAGTGCCTGTGTAACACGAATCTTAAAAGGTCTTATAACAAAAAACCCAGAGCCAAATGTTGAGGTGAAAACTGAAAGATCAGAACAAGCCAGTCACAAGTTCTTACCTATATAGGAAATCCTCAGTCTCAAGAAGAGAGAGTTCCTGTTTCCTCATGCCTTATATACCTTTCTGTGTCCTGCCATATTACTTCCTGGGATTAAAGGCGTGTGTCCACTGCTTGGTTCTGTTTCATGTAGCCCAGTGTGGCCTTGAACGCACAGAGATCCAGATGGATCTGTGCCTCCTGAGTGATAGGATTAAAGGTGTGTGCCACCACTGCCTGACATCTATGTTTAATTTAGTGGCTGGCTGTGTCCTCTGATCCCTAGATAAGCTTTATTGGGGTACATAATATATCACCATATGCCTGTGCTTTTATAATCTCTCAGTTCTACAAGGAGTCCTGTCCCAGGACACATAGAATCTTTCAGTTGAGGACTTAGAGGCTTTCAGTCAGAGGATTTGTGGAGTTGGTGAGGTGAGAAGTGACTGTGACTTGTTCCTTTGTCTCTCTACTCTTTCAGCATTTACCCCAATATCTGGTTCTGGGTTTCTATTATAAGACCATTTAGGATTTGATCAACCTCCCAGTGCTGAACTATGGTGCCTGCTATTGGTGGTCTGGGATTCTATCCCCATGTTTCCTGTGCCTACTTCCCCATCCCCTTCGTGTGTGTGTGTGTGTGTGTGTGTGTGTGTGTGTGTGTGTGTGTGTGTTTAGAAACTTGCTGGTTGTCATTCACTCATTAAGTCCCAAGTGGGTAGCTAAGAGATGTGTTTTTGTTCGCTTGTGTGCCTGTGTGTTGGGAAAGCACATATAGGGACTTCTGGGTTCTGAGGTTATTTGTGCTTCTGCCTACAGGCACTAGAGACCTGTGTACATGGATCTTGATAGGATTCATGCCTACTTCTAGGCGTGCACATGATTTGTGAATTGCATGTATGTGTAGGCCCATGTCTGCCTGCATGGGGTTTTTGAGGGTATCTCTGCACTATATCTGAGAGAGTCTGTGTGTATCATTGTATGGCCCATAATATTTGGACTGGAGGACTGCTTGTCCTCACATGAAGTAAAATGTTGAACACAGACAACCTAATTTCTGTTTCTGTTCTCCAGCCATGAGAGGTCATGAAGAAAGTCACTTGCTCCTACACTGGATCCTGGCCTCTTCTCTGTGGCACTCAGGGAAACTACAGGATACCAAGACCTTCTCTATACTCCCGTGGACTTTCATACTTTCTACCTAAGTGGGATGTATGTGAGTGTTAGAGTTCTGGAGGTAGAGGTATCCTGAATTGTCCGGAAGGCAGGTGATACCTGTAGCTGGGGTGTGGTGGGTGATAGTCTCCCTGCAGGATATGGAAATCCTGCTCCTCTCCTAGAGAGAGCCATTACAGCTGAGCTTTGCTGCACCCTCCCTTAATGGGGCTTTCCAGCAGAGCTCTGCTTTTCTCTCTGACCCATGATGTTGCTTCTTCTGCTTTACTCTGCTAAAGAGGAAACCCCTGCAGAAGTGTAACAATCTCTTCTGGCTCCAGCAAAAAGTTGTTACTTTTTTTTTTGCTCAGTCTTGCTCAGCCCTCCTAAGGGAATGTCTCAGCAAGATTTTTTTCCTCAGTCCCCCTAAGGGACATCTCAGCAAGGTTCTTTTGTTCTGCACTGATGAATGAAGATCTTCACCCAAGACTCTTTAAAGAAAGAGATTTATTTGGGAAAGAGCTGGATGGTGGGTCTCCAAAAGAGTAAAAGAGTGAAAAAAACAACAACTACATTTTGGTGTACCAGTTTTAGGCTGGAATTTCCATAGGGCCTGAGAAAGCTTAAAAAACAAAACAACACAAACAAAAAAGCAAAAATGGACACAGCTCCTTTAAGAAGTTCTGCCATATAGCAGAGCACTTAAACAGTCTCTTTCATGTTAAATAGAAACAAAAAACTAAGTAAAAACACCTGCCACAGTGAAGGGCACTGGCATTCCAGAGTTGGGGGATTGAATACAGTTCCCAGTCACATACCTCTGGGGCTTGGCTCTCACGAACCTACAAGTGGGCAGAGCCAGCTGTAGTTTAGCAGTTTAAAGTTTGCTCACATGGTCAAAAAAAGGTTGAAAGATTCCAGTAAAAGAGGTCCAGATGGAAAAAAAACCTCTAAACAGGTTCCAGTGTGTTTGACAGCGTGCATAGGCTTAAGAAAGAAATAAAAAGAGTGTGGTCAGTCATAGAAAGAAAGAAATAGCTTAAAAATAATAAAGTACAGTTTATAAAGAGAGAGTAAAAGTAACATAAAAGAAAAAGCCACATAAGATGGAAAATACACAGGGAGTCTGGATCCTGTATGTTTCTGTATTGACCTTGAATTTTTTGATTGTTGATGATCAAACGACAGTTGCTAAGAGACATGGGACTGAAAGAAGGACAGCTGACTGGGCAGTGGTGGCACATGCCTTTAATCTCATCAGAGGCAGAGCCAGGCGGATCTCTGTGAGTTTGAGGCCAGACTGGTCTACAGAGCGAGATCCAAGAAAAGGCACCAAAACTACCCAGAGAAACCCTGTCTCAAAAACAAAACAAAACAAAAAACAAAAAAAGAAAGAAAAAAAAGAAAGAAAAAAGAAAAAAGAAAGAGGGACAGCTGAAATAAGCCAGCCTATATACTTTAGGAATGCCTTAATGTTAAAATGGAAGTAAAATAATGTATTTGTAAAATGGAACTTAAAAGATGGATTGCTTTGGAGTAGAGGTTTTATTTTTATTTCCACAGGAAACAAGAGGCTGTGGATTCCTTCAGGGTTGATATTGATCAGGTTTGGTCAGGGGAGACCTCCTGAATCTTGACAGGTGATACTCTATCAATAAAGGTTATAGCTGGTCTCCCAGGACTTGGCCATTATTGCAGTTTTTCTCCATAAAGATTCCTTTTTCCATGGACAATAGTGTTGGTTATTTGCGGCGCTCTTACCCTGCAAGGAAACGTGACGAAACACGACAGAATCCCCTAACAAGAGTTTTATTAAGATAAGGGAGAGAGACAGATGTGCACAGTCCTGTGGAAAAGACATGTGAGTAAAGATGGAGCCGGAAATCATGGCGCCGGCTTATAAAGGCTGGGCCGCGCCTGCGCACACAGGCTCATGTGGTTACTCCACGCATGCGCATAGATCACATGGTTAGGCTGCGCGCTTTACTCATCCATGCAAAGCCACGGGGTCCTGGTCATGCGAGACGTTTTGACCCAGAAATGGCTAGGCGGAAGTGACTAGGTCCCCTGGGCATGCGCAACCACACCCAACCGTGGGGGCGTGTTGTGAATCCATATCAAATAGGAAGCAGTCTGTAGAACATGACACCCATATTCCCAAGAGATGGGGTGGGTGGTCTTCAGTTATTTGGTGGGTTATGGATGTTTGTTATCATTTAGGGGAATATGGGAATATAGCATAAAAAGACAACTATTAATCTCAGATAGTTTGCATTGGCATGGATTTTGGCATATTGATACAAATTTAAAGCTATTTTTGTTATACTGAAAGTATGTTTCTACTCTTGTTTGCTGTATTGTGCTTATGCAGTTCATTTAAAAATGCAATGTATAATTATGAAATGAGGTTAGCAATTAATCTATAATAAACTTTTAGTCACATTAGGTATGTTTTCAAGGTTAAACAGGTATATTTTTTACAGATAGATGGTTTTCAAACACTTCAAAGACCTACAGATATATATATGTATAGCATTTAAGATGTTTAATAACCTAAAGTCTTTCATGACAATGAGACACATCTATTCCTCTGTTCTTGGCAGCACCAATTTACTTCATAAAAGGATGATGGGCATTGAAGAAACTCCACATGGAGTTTGCTTTCAATGTGGTAAGTGTAGTGGTATATTTTTCTGGTCCTGCCCAGCCCCACAGGCCTGAAGCCACTTATAAAATAATCACTCAGAGGCTTAATATTATTTACAAACTGTATGGCTTATGGTAGACTTCTTGCTAGCTAGCTCTTTCATCTTAAATTAACCTATTCTATTAATCTATGTTTTGCCATGTGGCTTTGGTGTTATTGGTCTGCCAGCATCTTGTTGCTCCCTGGGCAGTGGCTAGGCGTCTCTCTCTACTCTCCTTTCTTCTCTCTGTATCTCTGCTTGGATTTCCTGCCTGCCTTTAAGCTGCCTTGCCATAGGCCAAAACAGCTTTATTTATTAGCCAATGGGAGCAACACATATTCACAGCATACAGAAAGACATCCCACAGCAGGCAAGGCTAGCCATTTGGGCAAGAAACTGCTTTGCCTTGACTGCTTGACAGTGTGCTGTATAAACTGGACATGCAGGACCCACAGGAAAGTGACTGATGAACTTTGCCAAACAAGGCAGGACAGTCCTTCAAATTCCCTCCACTGAAAAGTCTGCCAGATATTCTAGGCCTGTAGGCGGAAGATGGATGCTCCAATGTTGCAGATGATTGTCCAGACAGCCAGATGTCTCTGTTGTTAGGTAATGCTAATTCCTTCTGGGGTCTTTGATGGAGTTAAATAATAAGAGTTATAGTTTTCTTTAGTTATGATAGAAAGTAAATTAGGTATAATGTGGGATGACTCATCCCTAACAGGCTTGAGGGCCAGCCAGCCCAAACAAGTAAAAAAGATACTTTCTGAGAGCCAACCTGGGTCTGCCTAATGGCCTTAGCAACAGCAGCTGAGACATGATCTGGAGATGACCTGGACTGATGATAGGCAGCCATGTCACACCAGCAGATGCATATTCATCAGACCTCCCCCCCAGGGTGGGGTGGAGGGTATATAAGGCTTGCCTCTTCCTGAATAAACTGAGCTTGTTGTTTTGACATCCTCCTGGAGTCTGTGTGGTTTGACTCTAAGCCTACTTGGTCCCCTGCCCCAAAGGGAACAACAGCACAGGACCCTGCCACAGTATAAAATTTTGGATTCATTAAGATAGATAATGGAGTATTTTCTCTGAATTTGCTAAATACAAATGGACTGAATATTATAAATGTAATTCTTACTTTATAACTGTTTTTGTTGTATATAGTTTTATTATGTTAAAGTTAAAACCTTTCATTTCTATGTAGACAAAAAGGGGGAAATGTTATGGAACATTATTTGAAATAATTGGTTTATGCTGTGGAACTTTTGTTTAATGATGCAAAGATGTGTTGCATTCTTTTATGTTACATTTGTTTAACTCTGTGTTACTTTGCCAGTCTAAAATACCTGATGGTCTAATAAAGAGCTGAACAGCCAATAGCGAGGCAGGAGAAAGGATAGGCAGGGCTGGCAGGCAGAGAGAATAAATAAAGGAGAAATCTGGGATGAGACGATCAAGGAACAAGAAAAGAAGGAGAGAGGACACCAGGGGCCAGCCACCCAGCTACACAGCAAGCCATGGAGTAAGAAGTGAAGAAAGTTATATAGAGAAAGATAAAAGCCCAGTGGCAAAAGGTAGACAAGATAATAAGTTAAGAAAAGCTGGCTAGAAATAAGCCAAGCTAAGGCCAGGCATTCATAAGAAAGAATAAGCCTCTGTGTGATTATTTGGGAGCTGGGTGGCAGGCCTCCCAAAAGAGCCAGAGTGAAAACAACGAGTCACAGTTGCTCTCTCAAGTCTTTTTGTTTTCTGGAACTGAGGCCACATTCAGGAATACCAGGTGGGAGCAGTCATAGAAACTTCCTTGTGGATACTGCACTCAAGGGTGGAGCAGCACTGCTTAGTAGTCTATAGGTATTTCTAAGGGAGTGCTTCACCTTAAAGAGACTGAGACCCCCCCCCCAGCTGGAGGTCACCAGACTTGGTCAGCAACCATGAAGAAAGTCTTTATAAAGCTGAATTTAATGAGTTGGGGGTGATTTTGTGATAAAGCAGAGGTATTGGGTATGTTCAGATCTCTGGGAAACCAGAGATGTTACAGGTTCAGGCCTGTGTCAGGCTTGACTGATCCCAGACTCTTTCTCTGGCAAAAGGGGGTGGTCAGGTCTTCTGTCACCTAGCTTGTGTCCTCAGCCTTCCTCCCTGTCATTTTGCCAGCATAGAGCTGGCCAGTGCCCTCTGTTGTCATCATTACTGGCAAGGGCAGAGGTCCTTCACATCCCTCCTTACTCAGCTTTATACACATTAAATACCAGCAAACTGCTCATTCCCCACCTTTCTCCAGAGCTTGTTGTTCAAGGCAAGTGTTCTCTCTAGTCCAAGAGGGGAGTGGTCTGATATCAGAATGCATTCCTGAGAGCATAGAACCCTCTCTCAGCTTCTCACTTAGCCAACCATTCACCTCTGTAGTAGTCAGCCCAGTATAAAAATCCCTTCCAGACCTTTGTCTTGCTGAGCCTGTGTGGTGGTATTGTGTTCCCCAAAATATTGTGTACCCTAATAAATTTATCTGGGGTCAGAGAACAGACAGCCACTAGATACAGAGGCCAGAAAATGGTGGCATTCACACCTTTAATCCTAGCATTCCAGAGATAGAAATCCCTCTGGATCTCTGTGAGTTCAAGATCACATTGGAAACAGCCAAGCATGGTGACACATGCCTTTAATCCCAGAAAGGCAGCCTTTAAGTAGTAGAAAGCAGAAAGGGTATATAAGGCGTGAGGACCAGAAACTCGAGGCATTTGGCTGGTTAAGCTTTCAGGCTTCTAGCAGCACAGTTCAGCTGAGAGCCATTTGGATGAGGACTCAGAAGCTTCCAGTCTGAGGAAACAAGACCAGCTGAGAAGTTGGCCAGGTGAGGTTAGCTATGACTTGTTCTGTCTCTCTGACCTTCCAGCTTCACCCCAATACCTGGCTCAGGTTTGATTTTATTAATAAAAACTTTTAAGATTCCTGCTACAAGCCTGGCTTGGGGAGTGCCCTGGCTCCTCACTAAGCCTGTTACCTTTGAAGTGGGGAAAAATGGAGGGACAAGCATGGTCCTGGGGGGTGTTGATAGGAGGGGATGGTACTGGGAATGATGTGAATAGGGGAACTGAGGGTTAACAAATGTAGGAGCTGGGCTGGAGAGATGGCTCAGAGGTTAAGAGCATTGACTGTTCTTCCAAAGGTCCTGAGTTCAATTCCCAGCAACCACATGGTGGCTCACAACCATCTGTAATGAGATCTGGTGCCCTCTTCTGGCCTGCAGTCATACATGCAGACAGAACACTGTATACATAATAAATAAACAACATAATAAATAAGTAAATATTAAAAAAAAAAAACAAAAAAAAAACAAATGTAGGAGCTAAGCTGCCACACCCCTTTAGGCTGAGGCTACTGTGGGTGCCAGTCATCCTGCCACAGGTCCACATGTGTGGAGACCCCATATGCCTCCTTTCCCCTCTAAAAGCACTTCACCTGTGCCCTCTGCAGCCTGGCAGCTGTCTGTATAGCACTCACACTTAGGCTAAGAGAGCTGTTTTGTTCTGCTTCTGGGTGGAACATTGTTGCAGAGGAGAACTTTGCTTCATGAAAGGATTTTCACATTCAGAAATGAATCTGATCTTTCCAGCCTGTTGGGTGTGAGGGGAGGGGCCATGGAGAGAGCCAGGTGTCAGCTGTACAGGGTGGGGTGGGGGGATGCCCTGTGGTGGGGACTAAGCTTGCTGGAAGTGCTGGGGCAGGGTTGGGAGGATGGAGAGGATGGAGTGGGAGGGTGTGTGGTGGGTGAGGAGTCTGGATACTGTAGGCCTGCATTTGGGCTTCATGTGTGACTGTGTGTGTTTGTCTCCAGGATCAGAAGAACTGGTCACATTATCTTCCAAGGACATGGGGAAGAGGAGGATGTGCCACCAGCCTGCTTGTGTGAGCTAGGAACAGATGTAGCAGCCAGCAACAGGAAAGCTCAATTCTAGAACTTTATTCTTATTGTCATTTTCTGTAGATATGGCAGTCAACCTCCATCTACTGTTACTTGGTGCCTGGAGGTCCTACTACTCCCTACGTCTACTGAAAGAAACTGGTAAATATTGGATCCCTGGTTATTGGGTATCCTCTGCTGATCTCTGCTGATGCAATAGGCCAGTCAAGCTGAATTAATAAGTCCAGGTTTAATAAACAGAGTAAAGTAACTCCTGGGTGACTTTTGGAAAGGCAGGAGAGAAAAATCCCACGGCAGGTCTGGCAACCAGTTCTTAAATACCCTGTAGGCATGGTCTTGAGCAGCCCTGGGGGAGGGGCTGACCTTTGGCGGGCTTTCTGAGGGGCGGGGTCTGGAGAGAGCAGCTCCAGGGGAGGGGCTGCCAATTGGCGTGCTGAGGGTGGGGTTTGTAACCCCGTCCCCAGAGCTGGAGATCCCCCAACACAAACCAAGACAGAAATTGATGGAGGAGATAGTTTTATCTTTTGGGCTTGGGGAAATGGAGTAGAGACCTTATGTCCCACAGAAAAGTATTCCTAATTTTTGAAGATCATATGGTCTCGGGGGTTTCTATGGGGCAGTAGGTAGAAAATTCCCTTACTTAAAAAAGTAAGTTTGTTTGCCTGTGGAAGTTCCCTGAAGGACTGAGACTTGCTCAGGGCCAGGGGACCTGGGTTATTTGGGTAGGGACTTCTGCTAGTCCTTGGGTCCTGGCTGTTCAATTTGTAGGAATAAAGCTGTAAACAGAGTTGACAGCTGGCTGCCTCTGAGTGTGGAGACAGATAGGAACAAAATTATGTGGCACTGTCTGTCAAGAAAGAGTTTCCTGGGGATGGAGTGTTGCTGGAGAGCTTCTCTCCAGGTCCCACCAAGTCCAGCAGTTCCACAACCCACATATAAAATAATCACTCAGACGCTTATATTACTTATAAACTGTATGGCCGTGGCAGGCTTCTTGCTAACTGTTCTTATATCTTAAACTAACCCATTTCTATAAATCTATACCTTGCCAAGTGGCTCGTGGCTTACCGGCATCTTTACATGCTGCTTGTCCTGGCAGTGGCTGGCAGTGTCTCCTGCTTCACCTTCCTGTTCCCTCAATTCTCCTCTCTGTTAATCCCATCTATACTTCCTGTCTGGCTACCGGCCAATCAGTGCTTATTTATTAACATATTTGTCATACAGAACATTCCACAGCACTTCCCCTTTTCTTCTTTTTCAAAAAGGAAGGTTTTAACTTTAACATAGTAAAATTACATATAACAAAACAATTATCGAGCAAGAATTACAGTTACAATATTCAAGAAGATATCCTATCTATCTTATATTTGTGAGTTTAAGGTTTTATATCTAACTTATCTTTTATCATAACTAAGGAAAATTGTAAGTATCTAGTCTTCAACCACATCAAAGACCTCAGAAGGATATAATATTACCTGAGAAAAGGGAGAAGGATGTAAGCAACTTTCGGGAGTCTTGCAGGGTAGACAGAGACAGCTGACAGCCTGGACAGTCACCAAGTGTTCCTTTGCAAAGTTGGGGCATCTGTCTTAGACTCACAGGGCTAGAGTCTCTCCGTCATTTTTTTCAGTGTCCTGTAGAATGTCTGGCAGTTTTTTCTGCAAAGCAGGAACCTGAAGGACCATCTTGTCAAGGAAAGTTTAGTGGTCATCCTTCCATGGGTCTTGCATGTCCAGTCGATCAAGCAGTCTAGGCAAGAACAGTTTCTTGCCCAAATGGCTATCTTTGCCAAGGTGAAGATAAACTCCATATGGAGTGTCTTCGATGCCCATCCTCCTCTCTGAAGTAAATCCAGTGTTGCCAGGAGCAGACATGTCTCACTGTCCAGAACGTCTAAATTTTTAAAATATTTTAAATGCCATATTCTGTAGGTCTTTGAAGTATTTGAAGACTACCTATCTATCTGAAATATATCTATGTATACCTAGAAGACTTAACTAACATGGCTACAAATATGATTATCATAGATGACTAATTATTAATCTACTTCTTAATTATCCATTACAATTTTAAATGAGTTACATAAACGTAATACCTCAAACAAAAGTAGAAATATACACACAGTATAAGAAAATCAACTTTAAGTTTGTATCAATAAACTAAAATTTATATCAATGTAAAACATTTTAAACATAAACTAAAATCTATACCAATGTAAAACATTTTGAACAAGTTGTTGCTCTTTAAGGTAGATTCATTAATCTACCCTTTTATCCTATCATCTCTATATCCTATATATCTATATCATATCCCCTTTTCTTTTTTAGAAAGAGATCGCATTTATAATTAACCTGTTTTAAATAAAAATATTGGTTTTTTTCTGTCCCATACCAGAGGGCTCTTCTGATATGGGACAAAAGAATCTTTTAACCTTTTATTTTAGGAATATGTCTGGGTTTAGAGAGAGAGTGAGCCCATTCCATCTCCAAAGCCAGCTTGGTGTATTTGGGAATTTGGGCGTAGATTCTCTTACTACTTCCTGCTGGAGGGGGGCGCTGTATCTTATGGGGACACAAAGAAAATTTTAGGATTATGGAGTAGTCCGTGAGGGTGTATCGTCTGAGCCAGTTGCCTTGAGACGGTTCTGGATGTTGGGTCATCTGGGCCATGGTGTCATCGGAGACCTTTCAGGGGGTCTTGGCTGGTCAAACCTGATGTATTTTAAGCTGGAACAAATCCATAGCTTCTGGCTTTCTGTGGAAACAAAAGCAGAACCTCTTTTCCAAAGCAACATATCCTTATATCCAAATTTTGAGTCAAGGTACCTTTAAAGTATACATTTTGGCATAACTCAACAGCTTTTACAATCAAATATTTTTCTTCAGTTACGAATATCAAAGACAACATAATCCAGATTCTCTGTGTGATAGCCATCTTTACGTGGCTTATTTTAAAGACTTTATTTTTAAAAACTATTTGTTTATATAACTATATATATATATTTTGTCTTTTAAGCCTATGTACATTTTTACATACATTGTAAACTATTTCATCTGAATCAGTCTTATTGTGAACCTATTGCTTTAAACTGCAGCCTTCTAAGCCTGAAAGGGCCCTGTGGCTGCTGGCTCTGCCCACTTTAGCTTCCCAACATGGCGGTGGTACATTTTTCCCTAGTTCTGGGAGCGATCAACTCTCAGGAATAGTGGGTCTATGGTTTTTATCAAAGCAGCATGTAGCCCAGAAACCTTTTTTTTTTTTTAATACTAGTAAAGACTAAATCTACCACACAGCGTAATGTGTCGCTGGCAGACGTCTCATTCTTGCCATACTGCCGGTCAAACGCGCATGCCAGGAACCCGCCAGTAGTTCAAATCCGCGTTTTGCGGCATCTAGCTGCCCTTATGAGACATGAAGCAGGAACCTGGTTTTGGCTTTGTTTAGAATTGGTTATTAATCCCACTTCTGACACCATAAGTTAGAACCTTCTTATTTAGACAAAAAGGGGGAGATGTAGTGGGTTGCCATTCCAGCTTTGGTCTGGAAGTTCCAACCCCTATTGAGGCTTCAGTAACTATCACACCTACAAGGCAGGGCCAAGGGAGGGCCTGAAGACCTGAGATAGGGACGTGCGGTGCTCTCTTGTTTCCTGGATCTGGACGTGAGAGGTAGACCGAGGAGAGTTCTCCAGAGAACACCGCCGGACTGCGCTGCGTCTTTTCCAGAACCTGCTCCCTACCTATCCCTTCATTTGTAAGTTACCCACTAAATAAATCTTCCTTTTAACTACGTGGAGTGGCCTTAGTAATTACACCAATAACGGAGAGATGGTTCAGAGGTTAAGGGCACTGGCTGCTCTTCCAGAGGACCCAGGTTAAATTCCCAGCACCCACATGGCAGCTCACAACTGTCTGTAACTCCAGTTCCAGGGGATCTGATACCCTCACACCAATGCACATAAAAAAAAAAAAAAGATGCTCCTGTCAGGGTTTCAGGTCAGAAGTTCTTTGGGGCAGGAGTGGGGAGCAGGGGTCTTTTCAGGATCCTTTTTTTTTTTTTTTTTAAATTTTATTTATTTATTTTGTATATAGCATGTATGACCAGAAGAGGGCACCAGATCTCATTACAGATGCTTGTGAGCCACCATGTGGTTGCTGGGAATTGAACTCAGGACCTCTGGAAGAGCAGTCAGTGCTCTTAACCTCTGAGCCATCTCTCCAGCCCAGGATCCTTTTTTTTTTTTTGGTTTTTTGAGACAGGGTTTCTCTGTGTAGCTTTGCTCCTTTCCTGGAACTCACTCTGTAGACCAGGCTGGCCTCGAACTTGCAGAGATCCGCCTGCCTCTGCCTCCCGAGTGCTGGGATTAAAGGCGTGTGCCACCACCGCCCGGCATCAGGATCCTTTTTAAGGGATTGAATATGACAGGGAGACCAGAGGTTGGGGTGACTGAAAGGATTAAAAAGAGAAAGGCAAAGTGGGTACCTTTCAATGGGCCCTGTCAAGGTGTGCCACTAAGCAAACACATCACATGCAAGTTAGTGCAAGAGGTTTATTGGGGGAGGGGGAGAGTAAAAATTGGAGTGGGGACATGAGAAAGGCATGCAGACAGAGACAGAGAGAATAGGGAAGAGACAAGAGGAAGAAGAGAGGCAAGAGAAGCAAGAGAGGTAAGAGCGTGCTGTGTCTGGTGAGCACTTTTAAGGAGTGCACATGTTGCACAGCTGATGTGGAAAGGTACCTGGTGACAGGCAACTTAACTTCTTTGGTGGCAGAGGCAGGCTGCTGCCGTAGCAGAAACTGAAAGGGTGAAGGGCACTGGTGGGTGACACTGGTTACCAGCGGAAAAGTCACAAGTCAAGGCCACGACTACCAGAGTTAGAAAGAGCTTTATTAGAAAGAAGTCAGGCCTGGAGAGAAAGGAAGATGAGGGGAGCAGAGAGAGAAGGTGGAGACTGCGTGACCACACGGCGGCTGTGGCCCGCGCTCACTGATGATGTAAGACGTTAGACACAGGACCCTGAGCTGCACATGTACAGAATCCTAACAGAAACTAACAGTGAAACTAGTCCTGAGTCATGAGGCTGTGGGCAGCTTCAAGTTCAACAAGAAGGAGGCAAGGGTCTCAGGCCACCTGAGTTGGTGGACCATGAGGCCCCTCCCTGGTTTCCAGGTCTCCTCTATCAAAGCTGGGGAGTAAATAAAGCTGCTGATTGTGTGCTCTCCATCTCCATGTGCGCTTGTGTAGGCAGCCAGTCCCTGCTCTTAATCTGGCTGTTAAGCTTCCAGTGTGACTTAGTGCTAACTCAAAGGAGTATATTGCTCCCCCTGGGCCTTAACACTTACATCCCCTGCTACAACTGTTTAATGCAATTAATGTAAGTGCTTACAGTCTTCCCATCCTCCCCTAACTAAAGAGGCTTCTAAAGAGGAAAGGTGGGAGGGAATGAGTATAGCACGTCCAGGGGGCAATCTTCCAGTGGGGGTATCTCCTCCCCATCCTCGCCCAGAGCCAAGATAGACATCAGGGAATGGTCAGAGAATGGTGGCTGTTTTCACCTTTTCACTGAGGAGAGTTTCACTGAAGAATGGCCACTGCACCCAGCCTAAGGGAATGTCCCTGGGGATCTTTATGTACACTAACGGCTAGTCAGCATAGCTGGTGTACATCAGGTGTAGAGACAGAGGGTTGCATTGTATTTCTAGCTGGGGGCAGTTGTGATCATGAGCTGTGCATAGCACTGGCAAAGTGGTCAGGGAATAAGTGGTTATCTTCAAGTCTCTGGCTTCACTACAAGTGCCTGCGCATGTGGACAAGCAGGTGGGTACTGTAAGAAATAAATTCAGTCACAAAGAAAGAAACCATTACTTTAAAGTGTCTGGACAAAGCAAAACTTTATTCTTGATCAAGAGGGTATGCTTGGAAAACTGAACACATCAAAACAAGAAGTGTTATTTATTTGCGGTGCTATTTACCAGACTCGAGGAAACACAAGATACAATGAAACCCACTGTAAGAGTTTTATTAGGAAAGGGAAAGGGGGATCATGAAAATAGGCCTACTGGAAAGAGGTGTGGAAGAGAGGATGGGGGAGTGGGTGGAGCCTGCTTTCATGGGTCACCTTGCACATGCGTATGAGTTTACATAGCTATGCCATGCATGTGCATAGATTAGGTGATCATGCTGCGCACAGATTACGTAGGATGTAAGGCCCTGAAGTGACTAAGCATTTTGCCTGACTGCTGGACAGCACATGCGCGGTCATGTAGCTGGGAGGTGACTAGGAATAATAATAGGAAGTACACCTGTTTTTTATTCTAACTTAGGTGGTGACTGTGTTTTTTTCCCATTGGCTGGGATCTGACCACATAGTCTTAATTGGTTGGCTAGTCTTAAAAGAATTGACACACAGGAAGCTAAGGAAGGGAAAATGGGTCACTAAGAGGAAAAAAGTCATTGCTCCAGGCCATCAAATTCCTGGAATGCAGCAGGGGGCCTTTGTGTAAATAAAGGTTTTCCTGAGTGTGTGTGTGTTTGGGGGGGGCGGGGGGAGATGATGGGAGAGTGGAGGGTTAAAACATTTGCATAAAATTCTTTCAAGGTGGAGAATATAAAAAAGATTTGAGGGGTTGGGGATTTAACTCAGTGGTAGAGCGCTTGCCTAGCAAGCGCAAGGCCCTGGGTTTGGTCCTCAGCTCCAGAAAAAAGATTTGAATTCTTTGTCTTAAACACAAGTTTTATAGTATTTGATAGAAAAGACTCATGTTTAATATTTCTTACAAAACTCTCCTCTTATTTTTAAACCTTTTTTTCCCTTCAAAATCATTAAGATGTTGGTTCTTCTTTTTTTTTTTTTTTTTTTTTTCTGTCTTATCCTGGAGTAAGAAACTATAATAGTGAGGAAGTACCTGTTTAGTAATAGTTGATTCAGTAAGCATAGTTAAGCCCAAGTACAAAGAATTAATTATTCTATCTATTTCATTAGTATGGTTTAAGGTGAACTCATCTGCCTAGTGGTGGTCTCTTGACCAGGAGATTGACCTAGCTGCATTGGAATGTTAAGTCTGCACTCAGACCCAGAGATTCTAGTCTCTTGACCAAGAATTTTTTTTTTCTTAACAGACCTTCATTACTACTTTAACAGTCTTCCCAAAGAGGTAACCCGAGAAACATGCAGAACCATCAGTAAATCAGGCCCTAGTCTCTTCCTCAGTCAACCAATCCTAAGGCACACCCCATGAGGCTATAGGTGCATGCTTGGCAGCAGATGGCATTGTAATGGGAGTAGAAACCATAGGTATTTGTACAACTTCCTCATGTAACTTACTTGTACCTTTAGAACCTGCTTGGGTCCTATCACATATATGCCACTTCCATTTGATAATAGATTGCTGCTGTACACATCCTACTTTATAATTTGGTGGGTCAGATAATACTCAGCTCATGATGGACAGCTCAGGTTGCATAGTAACTTGGTGGCCCATTGTCAAACATTCAGTTTCCACTAAGGCCCAGTAGCAGGCCAACAGCTGTCTTTCAAAGGAAGAACAGTTGTCTGTAGATGATGGTAAAGCCTTGCTCCAAAACCCCAAAGGTCTCTTCTGTGATTCACCTATAGGGGCCTACCAAAGGTTCCAAATAGCATCCATATCTACCACTGACACTTCAAGTACCGTTGGGTCTGTTGGATAATATGGTCCAAGTGGAAGAGTGCTGTAGATTATGTTCATTGTTAATAAAAAACTGATTGGTTGATAGCAGCAAAAAGAGATTGGGCCAGACAGCCTGATGCAGAGAGAATGCTGGGAGGAAGAAGGGTGGAGTCAGGAGAGTCAGGGGAGATGCCAGCCATCCACCAGGTAAGCAGGATGTGTAGAAAATGAGGTAACAAGTTATGAGCCATGAGGCAAAGCATAAATAGAAGTATGGATTAATTTAAGTATAAGAGTTAGTGATTAGCAAGCCTGAGCTATTGGCTGAGCATTTATAATTCATATTCACCTCTGAGTCAGTTATTTGGGACCTGGCAGTAGGACCAGGAAATGTGCATTTACAGTAGAGCAACCTGCACAGAAGCCTGGATCTCTTGAACAGTGTTATTCTGTTCTATGCTAGCATCTTTCTGAGTATCTTGATATATGGATCAGAGTAACACTCCCAAGTGAGGAAGGTGCTGTCTCCAAAATTCAAATAGGCCCACTAAACATTGTGTTTTTTTACATGGTGATGGGAGGGGTCAGGTGCAATAACTTACCCTTCACTTTAGAAGGAATATCTCTGCATGCTCCTTACCACTGGACTCTTAAGAATCACTGAGGTGGAAGACCCTTGAATTTTGGTTGGATTTATTTCCCATCTTCTGATGCACATATGTGTTATCAATGAGTCAAAAGTGGTTGCTACTTCCTGCTCACTTAATCCAATAATATAACATCAATATTGTACACCAATGTGATATTTTGTGGAAGAGACAGATGATCAAGATCCTTTCTAACTAAGTTATGACACAGGGCTGAAGAGTTAATATATCTGTGAGGTAAAACTGTAAAGGTATACTGCTAGTTTTGCCAATTGAAAGCAAATTGCCTCTGGTGATCCTTATGGACAGATACTGAGAAAAAGATATTTGCTAGATCAATAACTGTAAACCATATACTGAGAGATGTGTTAATCTGCTAAAGGACACCACATCTGGTACAGCAGCTGCAATTGGAGTCACTACTTGATTGGGTTTTTGATAGTCAATTGCCATTCTCCATGGTCCATCTGTCTTCTGCACTGGCCAGATAGGAGAGTTAAAGGAAGATGTAGTGTGAACCACCACCCCTGCATCTTCCAAGTCCTTGATGGTGGCATTAACTTCTGAAATTCCTCCAGAGGTACAATACTGTTTTGATTCACTCTTTTACTAGGCAAAGGCAACTCTAAAGACTTCCATTTAACCTTTTCAATCATAATAACCCTCACTCCACAGGTCGGGGAACCAATGTGAGAATTCTGTCAACTTCTAAGTATATCTATTCCAATTATACATTCTGAGACTGGGGAAATAACCACAGGATGAGTTTGGGGACCCACTGAACCTACTGTGAGTCAGACTTCAGTCAAAAATCCATTAATCATCAACCTCCATAAGCCCCTACTTTAACTGGAGTGCTACAATGTTTCTTGAGCTCTCCCAGAATCAATGTCAGTTCAGAACCAGTATCCAATAGACCCCAGAAAGTCTGATTCTTTCCTTTCCTCCAATGTACAGTTACCCTTATAAGAGGCTATAAGTCCTTCTGGGGGGAAGGACTGGAAAAAGGCTAATAGGCTAATTTAATACCTAAATTTAGGCTAACTTAATACCTAAACTTTTAGATATTTTATCAAGGTTCTTCCTCAGGGGAACCTGGCCATCCCTTCATTCAAGGGGTTCTGGGTCTGCAAACTAGCTCAAGTCTGGAAATTGGTTCATGGGCTGAGATTCCCTTTTGCCACAATCCAATGGAGACTTTCTTTAATTTGTTTGAGAATTTTCCCACTTATACAGAACAAACAAAAATGCAATAGGTTTCTTATCTATTTCATGCCTGGAAACACCACAATTGACTAGCCAGTATTAAAGGTCCGTATGAGTCATGCCACCATAAAATTTACTTTGTCTATGCTGACCATTATGGGTCAGGCCACTATGGACATTACTTTTTCTATGCTTCTCATTATGATAACTATACTTGCCTTTCCTTTGGTGATTCAGTGCTGCCACCTGGTCCCTGCTATCTCAGGGCCCAATTAAATTCACTGCGTTTAATTCATCCAACTGAGTAGCAGCAGCTCCAACTCTAAGGTCTGGCACAAGGAAAAGGGTGACAAGAAAACTCTTCAAATTTGCTGGTGCCTTTCTCACCATTTTGTATCTTACAGGATTAGTGAAGGGTGTATCTTCTGGGCCTTCTCATTGTGGAAGATTAGGTTTTACACACAACATCCACTCTCTAGCATTGCAGTTTCTCTGAGCCTTAAAATCCTTTCACCAACTCTAAGCAAAGGGATATCAGTCATCTCCCACGCTTTTTTAGTAGGCCATTGTGGGGAACCCACCCCTACTTTTCCCCCAGGGTACTCTTGAGCAGGGAGAAGTGAGAAATATTTAGATAGAAATATAGAGAGGAGAGAGACAAATAAAAACACAGGATAGCCTTGGGAGGGCCTGAGTCAAAACCCACCAGCCTCTTCTGTCTCTGCTAAATGGCTTTTAAAGGAATGCCAAGGGGTGGAGCAAAAGGCCTCCCCCTCGCTACATCAAAGTATACTGCATGGTACAGACAAACACCTAGTAACCAGGCATGTGGTCAGTCCATCCTCTTATGCAGCCCTGCTGTGTAAAGCAATCTCAGATCTCACTAGGAAACCTCTGTGGACCCCAACAATTCCCTCTTCTTAATTTTTTAAAGAGCCCCTCAGGCCCCTCAGATAAACTGGGTCTGTCTTAAGTTGTCCTCATCAACCAGACAACCATTACCTGTCTTGGAGGTACACTTTCCATCAAGTGCCCTCTGGTGTAGCATGAATCTTAGAAGAACCTGTTATTGGGGTGAACGCTGGAAGATCAGAGAAGCAGAACAAGCCACAGCCACCTCACCTTGCCAGTTCCTCAGCTGATCCTGTTTCCTCAGACTGGAAGCTTCTGAGTCCTCATCCAAATGGATCTCAGCATAACTGCTGCTCAAAGCCTAAAAGCTTAACCAGCCAAATGCTTCTAGTTTCTGGTCTTCACGCCTTAAATACCTTTCTGCTTTCTGCCCTCACTTCCTGGGATTAAAGGCTTACTTCTTGGGATTAAAGGCGTGAGTCACCATGCCTGGCTATTTCCAGTGTGGCCTTGAACTCACAGAGATCCATGCCTCCAGAAGGCTAGGATTAAAGGTGTGAGTGCCATCATTTTCTAGCCTCTGTATCTAGTGGCTGTTCTGTTCTCTGACCCCAGATAAGTTTATTAGGGTGCACAATATTTTGGGGAACACAATACCACCAAATATTGCCCCTATTTGCCTCTCAGCCTCTGGCATGAGGGGGTACTGAGCTTAACTCAGCTCTCACCTAGGTTCCACAGTGATCTCCATAGCTGCCACACCTCCCAGTAAAGGAGTAGAGGATGATAAAGATAGAATATCCTTTTTGGAATGGGTCTAAGGTGATTACAGTCTTGGCTGTGCCAAGCCCTTTTTTAAATCAATAAACTCTTGATACAACTACATCAAATAAAGCCTTAGCTTCACCAAATTCTGGTTCATTAATGTCAACATAATTCTAGTATGAACATTACTATACATATTTACAACTAGCATGACTATTTACTATATGTATTTATGCTTCTTACAAACTTACATCACTATACATATTTAAACTTACATTCTATAGGACTACTTTATAAACCTTAGCAAACATCTAGAAGAGATCTCTAAACTGAACTATTATCACTATACATATTTACATTTTACAAACTTACATTAAACATTTAGACTTACATTCAACATTCACACTTTTCACAAACTCACATACAACATATACTTATTTATACTTTTTACAAACTTCTATTCAAAAGGAAACCCAATAGAACTATTTTACAACTTCTATTCATAAGGAAACTCTATTTTACAAATGTTAGCACATATCTAGAAGAGATTTCTTAGAGCTATTTACCAAACTTACATTCAAGAGGCTAGAAAGAATCTCTTAACACAACTAACTTACACTAGAATCTCTTAACAGAACTAACTTACATTAGAAAGAGTCTCTTAACAGAACTAACATATTCAAAAGCAAACTCTATTAGCAAACAACTAGAAGAGGTTTCTTAACTGAACTATTAACAAGACAGAAAGTATGCAATTCATTTCTAAAGTTCAGAGTTTATAGTAAGCTTTGATATCAGACTCCTGTGGGTAGCCAGAAAGCTTCATTTGGTGACTAAGGGTACAATTTTCCCTCCTTTTAATTTTTTAAAGCTGCTTTTTAAAAATTATCATGAGCATTTTTTAATGATGTCAATGTTTCCATCTTGTATCTTAAACACAACTCAATCCAGTAAGTGTTTTTTTTTTCACACTCAAAGTAATTTCCTAGTGTAAGGACCATTTTCCCCTAGTTTTCTAAAAGATTTCAAAGTAGCTTGCTGACAAATGGTATTAGCACTTTAATTATCTCCTGAGAGGCAAGCTGTTTGCCTGTTCTTAGTTCTCAGGAGGTAATATTAAGCTTTCTAGCATTGCTTGGAAAGAAAACTGTGTTCTGAGCTGATGAAACAGAGTTTCTGGGAATTATGGGAAAACTACATTTCCCATACTGCCTTTCTCTATCGTGTTATGCTGTTACAAGCTACATTACAGACTACATTTTCCAAGATGCCTTTTGGGTACACCACACTTCCATGGTTTGTTGATTTTTTTCTTCCCTAAGCTTGTGTTAGGATGCCTGCATCACTGTTTAACAAGTGTACCTCACCAATTAGATCTTTCACTTGCTATTGTTCTCGGAGTGGGTCACACCTGCTTGCATGCACTCAGACTGGCATTTTGGTGCCAGAAGCAAAAATGCCTCAGGGCTTGCTCGCTCCTCTACCTTACTGGAGCAGTGAAAGAAAATGAAAGCTCTTGGACTAAAACCTTTTTCAGAAAGGTCTTTTCCCCAATAGAAATGAGAGCTTTTTCAGAGATATTTTTTTCTCAATCATGGACACTGCACAGCTCCACCTATGGAATCAGGGCTTGCAGTTAGGTGGGTGATGGTTGCCATTCCTGCTGGCTTTGTATGGTCAAATTTACCCTGCTTTTTTATGCTAGCAATTTTCCCTGGGTCCTGCACCTCCTCTGCCTTCACTCTTCAAGATTCTGCCTGCACTCTCCTGAGCATTTATGGCTAGGCTCTAACCTCAGGGGATTTTGGCTGCTGATTTTCTAATACTGGCTGGAAGGAGAGACAGGACTAGCAAAGAGAATTTGTCCTGTTCCAAGAGGTTTTTTTTTCTTTAGAGCAATTACAGGTGATTTTCCAGTACTGATAGATGTTATTTCCAGGTGAGTTAAATTTTGCCCTTACAGAAAGAGAAACAAATCTGAGAAAGAAACACCTGGAAAGCTTTTAGTTTTTCAGAGAAAGATTACTAAGATTTTCCTAAGACCTCTGTTCTCCTTGGCTTCATGGCCAAATGGAAACTAATTCTGATGATACTGTGTTGTACTGGTGTTTGCCAGTGGAGCAGAGAATTTTGCTTCTCCTGCATCTGCCTCAGGGAAAATTGTTTCCTCTACTGCTTAGGACTTAGAATTAAACTGTTTACAGGCCAAAAGCTTCCCACAGGAATCTTTCTCTCCCCATTTTTTTCTCCTCTTTGATAGACTTTTTTCCTCTAATTTCCCCCCAGGATTTTGCATTCATAGCCCCATAGTTGGAAATCAAGACATAGTTTCTCTGTCTTGTTGCTTGCCTTATCCTAAGTTTTCTTACCTAATATCCCTAATCTACCTTACTCTAATTTTTTTACACTATATTCTTACATTCTACCTTCCTTAATTTTTATAGATAGAAGTTAAGAGAGAGAAAAAAAGAAAGAAATCTTGATAGAGAGATATATCTATGCTGCAGCCTTACTTTTCAACTTTGGCATATTTTTTACTCCCGAGAATAAAAACCCCTGCCTTCACCTCCACTACAAAACCAGACACATCCAACTGCTTCCTACAGGGTCAACTTCCCAGCTTTTGCCAAGTCCCTAATTCTGGCACCATCTGTGGGGGACCTGCCTCCACTTTTCCCCCAGGGTACTCTTGAGCAGGGAGAAGTGAGAAATATTTAGATAGAAATATAGAGAGGAAAGAGACAAATAGAAACACAGGATAGCCTCAGGAGGGCCTGAGTCAAAACCCACCAGCCTCTTCTGTCTCTGTTGAAGGGCTTTTAAAGGAATGCCAAGGGGTGGAGCAAAAGACCTCCCCCTCGCTAGATCAAAGCATACCGCATGGCACAGGCAAATACCTGGTAATCACGCATGTGGTCAGTCCATCCTCTTATGCAGCCCTGCTGTATAAAGCAAGCTCAGATCTCACTAGGAAACCCCTGTGGACTCCAACAGGCCATCATTCAACAAATGCTTCAGCTAACCATTCAAGAAAATTTTTGATACCTTTTTAAAAACTGTGTGAGTTTCCATATTAAATCTAGAGTCTTCACTCAGAGAGCCTGTATCAATCAGCTCAGCCTGATCCAGTTTTATGTTCCTTCAATCATTATCCCACACCCTTAAAATCCATTCCCACACATATCTCCCAGACTTCTGCTTGAATTAATTAGCAACTGATTAAGCTCTTTAGTATTGTAGCACACCTCCTTGTAGACTACACTTTTTATCTCCCCTCTAGGAGCCTGCTTAGCCTTAAGTTCAGTTATTTGGTCTAAAGGCAGCTATTGATAGGTCCCGAGGGACATCAGTATCGTCTTGCCTGGCATTTTCTTCAGAGAAAGTCACTGCTGGTTTAGCAGACAATGAAGGATTAATTTCTTCTGTCAAAGGCAAAAAAGGCAAATTTTCAGGGGGTGGGAGTGTAAGTTCATCTTCTGCAGAGGGTAGAGAGATTTCTTCCTCAGGTGAGATAAGTCCTTGAGAATCTAAGGGTTCAAAGTTCTCAGTTTCAATAGGGTCCTTCCCACAAATTCCCATCCCAAGTTACAGGAGTCCATTCTTTACCAATTAATGCCCTTACTGTAGCGAGCACATACCCCGGTTATGGGGGAGGAATAATCACTCTTAATTCAGACTTGGTATAACACTCATTTATTCATACAGTAAGATTACAAGCAATATTCATCCCGTCTTCCAAATGGAAGCGGGAGTACCTCTCCAGGTGTACAGGTCTGGACTCGCCATGTCTGTTCCTCTGGATCTTGGGTCACCCTTCCTTAGGTCAGCCACGTCTGCACTGGGGACAGGATCTCACGTCTCTGGCAGAGGAGAGTCGTCTCGCATGAGGGCCTGATGAGCTCTGTTGGTCGGGTCTGAGGCTTCATCTTTTATATTCTTTCCTGGCTAGGTTTCTAGTCTTATCCCTACTTCCACACATAGCTTATAGCTTATCACTACTCCATTTGTGGTTTACTTACATCACTCTATTGCTTATCACTCCTGACCAGGGTTGTTCACCCTAGGCCTTACATGTTCCTTACACTTACTTTAATTGCTAATGCTCTCTGAGGGTGGGACTTAAATTTTTTTCTGTAATTCAGCCAATCTTATAATGAGGGCTTCAGTTTGATTTTCCACATCTTGAGCTCTGTGGCTGATGGAGAGAAGATTCTCTTCCAGGGCACCCTTAGAAACCTTTAGACTATTTATGGGCACATGGAGCCAGTCAATTTCCCCCTCAACTTAATATTGTTATTAATTATTTGGTAATTTCATACAATGTACCCAGTCACACTCTCTTCCCATTCCTCCCAGGTTCATCCTTCCACCTTTGCACCCGCCCCCCCCCCCAAAAAAAATCAAGTTTAATTTGTGTTGTCCATATACTCATTGTAGTGATATATTATTGTGTACCCTAAGAAACTTGCCTGGGGATTGAAGGACAGAGCCGGGCACTAGATTAGACGTTGAGGCCAGACAGTGGTGGCACACACCTTTAATCACAGTACTGGGAAGCACACACATCTTTAATCCCAGGAAGTGATGTCTGGGCATAGAAAGGTATATAAGGCGTGAGGAAACAGGAACTCACTCTCTTTAGACTGATTTCATAGAGATAAGAACTAGTGGCCGGCTGTTCTGCTTCTCTGATCTTTCAGCTTTCATGTTAATATCTGGCTCTGGGTTTTTTATTTTTTATTAAAAGACCATGCAAGATTTGAACAACAGAGCATGGTCAAACTCCCAATGACCAGCCCCTTAAAGAAATCTGCCTCCTGCCTCCCCCTACTCCCACTTGAAGCCATCAACTGTGAAGACCTACACTTTAGCATCTTTACCACAGTTTTTTTTTTTTTTTTTTTCTGGAGCTGAGGACCGAACCCAGGGCCTTGTGCTTGCTAGGTAAGCACTCTACCACTGAGCTAAATCCCCATCCCCTTGTTTTTGTTTTTCAAGACAGGATTGCATATGCAGCCCTGGCTGTAACATAAATCCTAAATGGTCTTATAATAAAAAAAAAACCCTGAAGCCAGATATTGGGGTAAATACTGAAAGATCAGAGAGACAAAGGAACAAGCCACTAGAAAAACTTCTCACCACTACCGAATCCTCAGGCTGAATGGAAGGCAAGATCCTGTCTCCACGAATCCTCTGACTGAAAACTTGAGTCCTCAGCTGAAAGGGGCTTTAGTTCCTGTCTCCTCATGCCTTATATGCCTTTCTCCACCGAGCCATAGCACTTCCTTCTTAGTGCTGGGATTAATGGCATGTGTGCTTCCCAAATACTGGTAGCAAAGGTATGAGATCTCAAGTGCTGGAATTAAAGGTGTCTGATGACCCGTCCTGCAGGTCCAGTTATTCGTGGGTCTCGAGCCGGGAAACACCTGAAAAGCCAAGGGGGCGAGAAAGGAAGGAAGCCAAGCGCAAAATGAGAAACTGAGTCAATCTGAGTCGCATCAAGGCTCTGTTTATTAACTGAATGCTGATGCTTTTATACAGGATTTTAAGCAGGGAGGGGGAGCAGAGAAAGGAGAGTGGAAAATTTTCAGGAGAAGTCAGAGTGGTCGGGGGGAGGTGAAGTCTCTTTGGTCCAAGGCTCTGCGGCTGGCCAATAACTGTTCAAGGCTATATCTAAAAGTATACTTCTTAGTTAGGCCAAGGCCATCCTGTCTTTGCAAGACTCCTAGCAGAAATTCAAAGCACAATAGATCTAATTCACACAGGCCTGGGTCAGTCTCCAACAGTCTGACTCCCAAGTACTGGGATTAAAGGTGTGTGCCACTACTGCCTGGTTCTGTTTCTCTCCTAGACTGAATCAATCTCATGTAGTCCAGGGTGGCTTTGAACTCACAGAGATCCAGATGGATCTCTGCCTCCCGAGTGCTAGGATTAAAGGTATGTGCCACCACTGCCTGGCCTTTATGTTTAATTTAGTAACTGGCTCTGTCCTCTGATCCTCAGGCATGCTTGATGATATATACAATATATCACCACACCTGGCTGTCCTAGAACTTGCTCTATAGACCCAGCTGGCCTCAAATTCACAGCACTGATCATGGACATCAACATGAGCTAGTCAATCTTGCCACTAAGTTCATTGCTGTCCTTTACCATATTCTGAGATGCTAGAAGTAGTTAATTTTATCACAGAACTCATTCTTTTCCTTTGTCAATTTATCCAGAGATGCTAGGAGCAACCAACAAGCATCATCATTTTCCTTATTTTTCCACAAATTATCAAAAGTTTTACATACAGAATCACCAAATTCATTGCCTTTCACAATTGGTGAGTCAGGGTAATCAAATGCATTTGCCTCCTTTAGTTTGTAAAATCGTTTAAACTATGGGTTTTTAAGTACTTTCTGAGCTTCCAGGAGAGGCTTCAGTAACTGTAGGTGTTAGTAAATTGGAAAGCCTATTCCAAATACTTAAAAATTCATCCCTATACTTCTGTTGCTCTAGAACCACTTCTGGTACCAAAATCTATATTAGTCAGGGTTTTCTAGAGGAACAGAACTTATACAATAAATGTATATATGGGATTTATTAGAATGCCTTTTAGGCTGTGGTCCAGCTAGTTTAACCACGGTTGTCTACCAATGGAAGGTCCAAGAATCCAGTAGTTGTTCAGTCCATGTTTCAGCCGATGTTTCAGTTGGTCTTCAGTATATGCTGAAATCAGGAAGAAGTAGGCTCTACAGCCAGTGAAGGAATGAACTTGTTAGTGAGAGCAAGAGCAAGCAGGAAAAGAGAGAGCAAGCTTCCTCCTTCCATGTCCTTTGTATAGACTGCTCATAGATGGTGTGATCCAGATTAAAAGTGTATCTTACTACCTCAAAGATCTGGATTGCTAGGCAGTGGTGACTCATGCCTTTAATCTTAGCACTTGAAAGGCAGAGGCAGGTTCTCTGAATTTGAGGTCAGCCTTGTCTACAGAGTGAGTTCCAGGACAGGCAGGGCTATACAGAGAAACCCTGTCTTGAAAACCAAACCAAACCAAAACAAAACAAAAAAAAAACCTCACAGGTGTGACCAGCCATTTGTGATTTAGTTAATTACAGATATAGTTAAGTTGACAACCAAGAATAGCCATCACATCACCCATCTATTCATCCACTCAACTATCTATCTATCTATCTATCTATCTATCTATCTATCTATCTATCATCTATTTATCTAATCTAGCAATCCACCACCCACACATCACATGTACCTACCATTTACCACCTATCCATCTACTCATTTATTTAACCCATTGGTGTTTATCCCATGTCTTTAGATAAAATTCAACATAAAAGAACACCAAAACATACATACATATATACATTTTTGAGACATATATATATACATATATATACACACAAAACATACACATATATACATAATTTTTTTTTGAGACAGGGTTTCTCTGTGTAACTTTGGCTGTCTGGGAACTCACTCTGTAGATCAGGCTGACTTTGTTTTCAAAGAGATCTGCCTGTCTCTGCCTCCTGAGTGCTGGGATTAAAGACATGTGTCACCACCACCTGTTAAGGGACTTGACATCATTAACGTAATTCTTGACTGTATATATTGTATATACTTATTGGATAGTTTTTCTTGTATTAGTTATAAGCTTTTTTTTTTAAATTTTAGACAAAATAAAGGGAAATGTGGTGGTATTGTGTTCCCCAAAATATTGTGCACCCTAATAAACTTATCTGGGGTCAGAGACAGAACAGCCACTAGATACAAAGGCTAGAAAATGGTGGCACTCACACCTTTAATCCTAGCCTTCTGGAGGCATGGATCTCTGTGAGTTCAAGGCCACATTGGAAACAGCCAGGCATGGTGACACACGCCTTTAATCCCAAGAAGTGAGCCTTTAATCCCAGGGAGTGATGGCAAAAACAGAAAGATATATAAGACGTGGAGACCAGAAACTAGAAGCATTTGGCTGGTTAAGCATTTGGCTGGTTAAGCTTTTGGCCTGGTTAAGCTTTTAGGCTCTGAGCAACAGTTCAGCTGAGACCCATTCTGGATGAGGACTGAGAGGCTTCCAGTCTGAGGAAACAGGATCAGCTGAGGAACTGGCAAGGTGAGGTGGCTGTGGCTTGTTCTGCTTCTCTGATCTTCCAGCATTCACCCCAATACCTGGCCCTGGATTTGATTTTATTAATAAGACCATTTAAGATTCATGCTACAACCACCCAAAACATAAATTTTTAAAGTTAATTATTAAAATTAATTGTTTATATGTTTGAGTGTTTTGCCATAATGTATGTGTATGTGCTTCTGTATGTGTGCTGCAAGCATGTCTGGTGCCTGTAGAGGCCAGAAGAGGGTGCCAGATCTATTGTAATTGGAGTTAATGGCCTGTTGTAAGCTGCCATTTGGCTGCTGGGAACTGAATCTTGGTCTTTTGCACGAGAGGCTAGTGTTCTTAACTGTTGAGCCACCTATCCAGCCTTTAATTTTAAATTTATGATTATGTGTATGTATGTGTTTGTGTGTGGATTTGTGCATATAAATGCAGTGCCCACTGAGGCCAAGAGAAGACATTGGACCCCTGGAATTAGAGTTACAGAAGTTCTGAGCCACTTAACATGGGTGCTGGGAATTGAACACTGGTTCTCTGCAAAAACAGCCTTAACCTTTAAGCACTGAACCACTTTTCGAGTCCTGATCATTTTTTTTAACTTAAAAAATTAATTATTTGAGAATTTTATACTATGTATTTTTATTATTTTTCCTTCTTCCCTAACTCCTCCCAGACCCACTCCCTCTTCCAGTGAACTTTGTGTCTTCATTCTTTCTATTAAATCCACTGAGCCTAATTTGTTCTACTCAAGCACTCTTAGGTGTGTGGCTATCCACTGGAGCATGGACTACCTAACAGGGCCACACCATCAAAGAAAAAGGACTCTCCCTCTACCAGCAGCCATCAATTTGCTTATAGCTCAGTTGCTTATAGATCATCAGGTAAGGTGGAAATTTGTTAGGTAGAGGGTAATCTCACCTCTTATTCTATGTGCTAGAATTTTTATCTGGATTGAGTTTTTGAAGGTCTTGTGCATGCTGTTACAACAGCTGTGAGTTCACATGTACAACTACCCTGTTGTGTTCAGAAAATGCTCTGTTATAGTCATCTACCACTTCTGGTTCTTACAATTTTTCTGCCCCCTCTTACTGTAAGGGAACGGTATTGGCTCAGGACCCCCAAGGCCAGGTACTCAGCACAAAGGAGATTTATTTGTTTTAGAGGGACAAAGGACAAGGAATTAGAGACAAAGGCAGGGGATAGAGGATAAGGGAGAAGGGGAACGGGTCAAAAGACTGCCTTTGGATGGAGAAGAGACAGACGTGGCTGATAGGTAAATGGTGGTTTACAAAGGTAAAACAGGAAACCTGTGCTAAGATGAGGTGTTTAATTGGGCATGTTAGTTAGGGGGCTTTTTTTTTTTTGCTGGACTTCAATACTTTGATAGCTGAACCTTCTAAATCAGCCCCAGGAGAACATGGCCAAATAAGGAATAGACCTTGGTGGCTAGCTTTATGAATGCAATCTAATGGATTTTAGCAAGGCAGAGGGGATGAGGGAGAAGGGCAAAGCCTGCCAGAGCCATGTTTGCCATGCTCAGCCTGGCTGGAGTCCCTTCACTTATGAAATGATCCCTAAGCCTTCGGGGGAATGGGGTGCAATATAGCCCATTTTAGGGCTTAGCATTCCATCTTATTCTCTACACATTGATTAGTTGTGCGTCTCTGTGTTAATTGCCATTTATGACAAAAAGAAGCTTCTCTGATGAGGTTTTAAGAGATGCACTAATCTATTGGTATAACAATAAGCCATTGCAAATATGGAACACTTTACAAATTTGTGTGTTGTCCTTGTGTTGTATAATAGTTTCTTGGAGATTGAAACATTCCATCCTTCCAGAAGCTCCTTAAACAGGAAGGTAAACAACTCAAAATAGCTTCAGGAAGTCCCTGAAACTGGCCAGATTTGCTAGGCCTCTCTCTGCCAGAGTAATCAATAAAAGCTCAGAGTCTTTCTCAGAGGAAGGGAAGCCAAGTTGCAAAGAAGACTCTGAGACTGTCAAACCAGCGGCCTAGAGGAGGCTCAGACCAACTGAGGCAACAGGAAAGGACACTCTCCAACCTGTTGAGCAGCCTGCAGGCTGTGCAGTGTGCTCCAAATTCCCAGCTTTTCTGAGCTGTCGTCACCCATGCTGGGGTGGGTGTTGGTGATGTAGATGTCTTTGAGTCATTTCTGCTCCTGTAAGTAACTCCCAACCCATACTCCTGTAAGTAATCCCAATAAAACTCATTAGTTCACCAAATTGGACTTCGTTGGAATCTGTATTTTGGTCTGTTGTGGGTTCTATATTTGGGGTGAGTGATGTGTGCATTGCATCTTCCAGGAAAAATTTTGTAATACAACACCTTGTATGTCTTGTATCTTTTTTGTATCATTTCAATTTTAGCACATATGCTGCTGAAGTAAGCACAACATTGCTGATCTTATCAGGATATACATTTTTGAAAAAATGCCAGATTACCAAATGTTTGTTTTTGATGCCCTGCTTGAATGTTTTCTAAACTCTTTATTAGAAATTCAGTGGACTAGATGATAGGAGGGAGATGTATGCCAATAAGAGGCTTGGCAAAAGTGCCTCAGCCAACAAGCAGGACATGGACAGTACAGATGTGGTATGCAAGAGGGCTTGATATCCATCATCCTGAGACCATGGTAGGGAGCCTTAGAAAACTTGGACGTTATTATTAGGCCTATATGGGTACAAGAAAGGGCATGTATGCTTACTCAAGACAGGCTCAGTGTTATGACACTAGGGCAGGAGGAATCTTAGTACCGGAAATGAGTACTTCTGGAGACCAGCTGAATTTGGGAATACTATGTACAGGATCTAGAGAACAGTTGGTGGTAAGACAGCCAGCCCTTCTGTGGGATAAGGTGACCTGATGTTTATCTGACGCTGTAGTTACCACCTGGTTTATCTAGACGGAGAACTTCTAGGATTCTCATTCTGGCAACATGCTGGGTGCCTGGGCTAAGTGTCTCTGTTCCCAGTGAGGCCTAAAAGGCCAGCAGCTGCCCTGTGTGTTCAGGTCAAAATGGAAACTACCTTCCAAATCCTAACCCAGGAAGCTGAGTGAGGATAGAACAGCATATAGAAGCCCTGATTTCCCTTTCTAGCCTGGTTCCAGTCTTCCTGAAATGAGGGCATTTTGCACTGTCTGTAGCACAACATCATTGCATTTTCATAGTTTGTTTTCTCAGCCTCAGTTGAATTCTTGGAAGTAGAGAAAGCATGTTTGTTCCATCATCTTTCTTGATGTGATAAGTCCTTTAAAATCTACTAAAGCCTAAATCTCTGCTTGGAGCAGCTCCTGAATGAACCTAGAATCAGAATTTGAATTAAAGTGTTGTTTTACATATTGAAAACTTTGCTTAAGAAGAAATTAAAAGGTAATCTTCTTCTTCTTCTTCTTCTTCTTCTTCTTCTTCTTCTTCTTCTTCTTCTTCTTCTTTTTTGGTTTTTTCTAGACATGGTTTCTCTGTGTAGTTTTGGTGCCTGTCCTGGATCTCGCTCTGTAAACCAGGTTGGCCTTGAACTCACAGAGATCCGCTTGGCTCTGCATCCCGATTGCTGGGATTAAAGGCATGCGCTACCACCACCTTGCAGTAATTTGCTTCTTATTACCACTATTCTTAGGCTCTATGAGCACTGTGCCTGCAGACCCTCCAACATGGTGTTGGGGCCTGCCTTGAATCCATGGCTGGGCATAGAAACTGTCCAGATGAGGAGGTAGTAGCTGCCCACCCCCCACTCCTGATAATGTCCCTATCTAGGGCACTACAGAAGATACTAAACAGAGGGGAGAAAGATGAAACTGTGCTTATAAAGTGCAGTTTTATAAGAGTCAGAAAATACTACAAGAGGAAAGAGGGAAATCAAGATAGATGTGGGTAGAGGACTATCAGTTGGTTGTGGTAAGGTGACATTGGATTGAGAGCAGGTAGAAAAGTGGAGGCAGTGAGGGGGGGCATGTGAGGCATGGCTTGGCTTGGGAATAACTGAGCTTCCTCTTATTCTGGAGTCAGCTGAGCCCTATTCTTGGAGTTTCACTTATAACAGTTATCTATGGTTAAAAACAGACTGAAGGAGCTGGGTGCAGGTCTAAAATTGTAGTTATTTGGGAAATGAAGGCAGAAAATGAAAAGTTTTAAAAGCTGTTTGGGTTACAGAGTGAATTTAAAGCCAGTCTGGACAACTTAGTGAGACCGTTTCAGAATAAGAATAAAAAGAGGGTTTGGGATAGAGCTTAGTAGTAGAGTACTTACCTAGCATGCATAAGACCCCATGTTCAATCCCCAGTGCCACAAAACAAAACAAAAATATAAAAAGCCGTTTCACCTTGACATAACTGAGATCTGATCCGAGAGTCCAGTGTCCTCTTTCCTTTCCATTCTTTGTACCCTGAATACTTCTCAGAGAGAGAGAGAGGATGTACATGGGTAGGGTGCCTCAGCTTCCAGAGAGACACGCAGACAGATGTGAAATGCCAGGCCTGAGAAAGGTGTTTCCTTTCTTCTGTTTTCCAAGTTTGGGACACTGCCTTGTCTCTTTAATGATGGAAACAGATTCTGAAAACATTTAAAACACTTAAGAGGCAGAGTGCTTTGAGGCTGTCACAGGAAGGAGTGGGTTCCCCAGAAGACTAAGGAGCTACTAGGAGGGCAAGTCAGTGATAAGTTTTTTTTTGTTTTTTTTTTTCCCCAAAAATAAGCCTCTCTGCCGATGCAGCAAACCAAACCAGACCAAATCAGACTGAATTAGAAAAAGTCCTGGTTTAAAGCGTTCCCTGGTGACTCTCCAGCCCCACAGAGAGGAGATGGTGATGAAAGACTGGAAAACCACGTATCTGTTTTCTTAAATATCCTGTGGGAGTGGTCTTGAGCCTCTCTCAGGGAGGAGCTGTGTTTGGTGGGCTTTGAAGGGGTGGGTTTGGGAAAAGAGATGGGGGAGGGCAGTTGAGGTGGAACTTCCATTAGAACATTCCAGACTCTTTGGGTATAGGACTCTTTGGGTATAGGATGCCAGGGTGCCAGGGGCTGAGGTGGAGCTTCCATCCAAACAGTCAGAAGCAGGATTCAGAGATTACGTAGCAAAAGGTTATAATATAAGGAAAAAGAAGAGTCACAGCTGAAGGTGGTAACACAAAAACTAGTTTCTGAATAATGGAGAAAATGTTCACAAATAAATAAGAAAACCCCAAACAAATAGATACAGATGAGCAGCAACGTTGAGACAAGTTTTCCATAAACAGAGTGAAGATCTGGGGAGTCTTATGTGCTGTATGGATCTCTCCTCAAAGAGGTGGTCCTTCTGGAACCAGGTTACATGTAGAAACAGAAGACTCAAGTGTTTGTGACTGTTCAGGGAGTTTCCTCTGAATGTCTATAGGTATAAGGCCTCACTATTTGGTGAGAAAAATATTACAGGCCTAGAACCCCTAACTATTCACCTTGGAAGTTCTTGGTGGCACTGTTTGGGGAGGCTTAGGAGGTATGGCCTTGCTGGGGAAAGTAAGTCAGCGTGGGTGGGATTTGAGAGCATAAAGACTTATGCCATTTTGAGTTTGTGTTCTCTGCTTCCTGTTTGTGATTCAAGATATGAGCCCTCAGCTCTCAGTTCCTAGCTCCAGTTGCCATACCTGCCTACTGCCATGTTTTCCCTCCATGATGACATTAGACTCTTATTCCTTTGGAACCATATGCCCCAATTAAACCCTTCCTTCTGTAAGTTGACTTGGTCATGGTGTTTTATCACAGCATTAGAAAAGTAAAAATAAACACAGGCTATGACAATGTGTTGTTGGTTGTTTTTATTTTACCCTTTACTCTTTTTGGGGGCCTGCTACCCAGCTCCCAAATAAATCACACACAGAGGCTTATTCTTAATTATGAATGCCTGGCCTTAGCTTGGCTTGTTTCTAGCCAGCTTTTCTTAAATTATCCCATCTACCTTTTGCCTCTGAGGTTTTATCTTTATCCTATATATCTTTCTTTATAGCTTACTCTTTGGCTTGCTGTGTAGCTGGGTGGCTGGCCCTTTCTTTTCTTGCTCCTTGATCCTTTCTCCTCCCAGATTTCTCCTATTTATTCTCTCTGCCTGCCAGCCCCACCTATCCTTTCTCCTGCCTCGCTGTTGGCCGTTCAGCTCTTTATTAGACCATCAGGTGTTTTAGACAGGCACAGTAACACAGCTTCACAGAGTTAAACAAATGCAACATAAAAGAATGTAACACATCTTTGCATCATTAAACACATGTTCCACAGCATCTTAAAATAATATTCTACTACAATAATGTGGCAACCATCTCAAGTTTTGGAAGATTTGGTTTGAATACCCAGTATTAGGAGACAGAATGTGCTTAGGATGACAAAAAAAATGGGGACCTTTTTAGGTTTGAGTGTTTGAATTACAAAATTGAACCTATGACAGTGAGACTGTAGGATTGCTTTAGATTTGCAAGTGTGTCTAGCTTAAAGCCCACAGACCATATGCAATTGAGGATAGCTAGGAATGTGGCCCAACATAAAACTTTAAACTTACTTAGAACATTATGCAATTTTTTTGTGATATTCTTTTATAATTTGTGTGTTCTCAAGGGTGAACTGTATAGATGATAGCATTGTATTGCAGTATCAAAAGTTTGGATGTACCTTCTAGAATGACCATACTATCATAGATGGGTTTTTATACAGATGGCTGGGAAAAATGAGCCGTTGTTTGGAAGAACAGTGATTAAAAAAAATGAATGAATGGAAGGCTGGAGAGACGGCTCAACAGTTAAGAGCACTGTTGCTTTTTGCAGAGGACCCAGGTTTGATTTTCAGCATCCATATAGTGGCTAATAACTGCCTGTAACTCCAGTTTCAGAGTATGTGATGCCCTCTAAAGGCTATTGCTTGCACATGGTGCATGTGAACTCACAAAAATAATTTTAAAAAGCTTAAAAATAAGTGACTGACTGAATGAATAGATATATGCATATATTTATGTTTAAAAAAGCAGATCTCAGTGTTCTTCAGTAGGAAAGCAGAAATGTGGTTAAATCATAACATACTAGAGCTCTAGCAGGGTTGTGTAGGAGTGGGATGGTGGCTCCTTACTCCATCTCCCTAGTGAAGCAATTCAGTCTGACCTGAGGCCAAGTGTGTCCAGTCGAATCAAAGGGGCACTTCTGTGAATCCTCAGACTCAGAGGGGACAGGCACCTGGGCAACACCATAGGCAAACTTGTTTGGGGAAGGCATCAGAGGCTATATGTGATCCAAGAGCATTCAGAGCCTCAGCCCAGGCTTCAAGGCTTCGTTACTGAGTCAGGGCAGTGCTGGTGATCTAAAGACAATGGACACAGAGAAGACACTGAATCATGCATCAGAGACGCTTCTTAAGTAAGCAACACCAGAGGCTACTCAGTCATAGAGAGTCACTCCCTATGGCTCAACCAGTTCACAACAAACAGGTAAACTTTTATTACGGCACAGCTGCTAATTGCACTGCAAACACATTTCATCAAGCAATTGCTGTTTACTAGTTTGCCAATCAGCTCATTATCAAGCTACCTCTCTCATTTCTGCTTCCCTACTGTTTTGACTCCCCTGCAGCTGTCCTCCAGGATTGGCCCAGGATGCACCTAGGATGCCCTGTTGGGCCTTCCTAACCAAGACTCTTTTCTGGTCCTCAAGTCTTACAGTCCTGGGTATCTTTGCCTCCCTTTCCCTGTACTCTCTATCCTCATTCTCCAGCTTGTTTGTGTCTTCCCATCCATTACTCTACAAGAAGGAAATTTCACAAGACAAGTGTGACCTCAAGGTCATATCTGTTTACACCTTCATTCACTGTTCACTTCTCTCCAATGTCCCTGTAGCTGACTGGCTTCAGGGTATGCTGCTCTTAGCCATGGCTATACCATTTTGTGAGGCTTCCTCATTTTGGTTAATGTGGTTAATGTGGCCTTTAATCCCATCACTCTAGGGGCAGAGGCTGGTGGATCTCTGATTTGAGGCCAGCCTGGTCTACAGAGCAAGTTCCAGAATAACCAAGCTTAGGCAGTGAAACCATCAAAAACAGAGGTTAGTGAAGATGTAATTGAAAGATCTCTGAGTTATAGGCCAGCCTAGTCTATAGACTGAGATTCAGGACAGCAAGCTTAGGTAGTGAAGGAAAATATGGAAAACAGAAATGCTGTGGGATGTTCTGTATGACAAATATGTTAATAAATAAAGCACTGATTGGCCAGTAGCCAGACAGGAAGTATAGGCAGAACTAACAGAGAGGAGAATTGAGGAACAGGAAGGTGGAGCAGGAGACACTGCCAGCCACTGCCAGGACAAGCAGCATGTAAAGATGCCGGTAAGCCATGAGCCACGTGACAAGGTATAGATTTATAGAAATGGGTTAGTTTAAGATATAAGAACAGTTAACAAGAAGCCTGCCACGGCCATACAGTTTGTAAGTAATATAAGCGTCTGAGTGATTATTTTAAACACAGGTTATGGAACTGCTGGGCTTGGTGGGACCTGGAGAGAAGCTCTTCAGCTACACAGAAAGCTGGTGAAGACGTAATTGAATGAGGGGGCTATGTTCCAGCCCCAGTAAGCAGCAGAACTTGGCAACTTTGGCCACATGGTTCTGGAGTTAAGGATAGAAGAAAGAGGCTGTGGAATTTTCCTCTGAGACTGAGGAAAGCCAATAAGGCCAGGCACATGTGAGGGGTGTTCCTAATGGAGGCCTAGAGAGGTCATTGTGTGAAGCTGTGAAGGTGAAGCCTGGGTTACCTTCGAGACCCCAAGATGTTAGAGATGCCAGAGTCGTGGTATACCTGCTGAGGAAAACTGCTAACAGGAATCAGAACCAGCCCAAGAGAGAGAAATGTGTTGCAGTCAACAAAGCTGAACAGAGTTGGCAATTTGAAGAGCGTTTTGACATCAGACATGAAGATGCATAGTTTGGAGTTTGCCTAGTTGGTTTTTGGTCTTGCTTTGGTTCAGTATTTCTTCACTATACTCCCTTCCCTGCATTTTGGAATGGTAATGTATATCCTGTGCCATTATATGTTGGAAGTATGTGATTTGCTTTTTGATTTTATAGGGGATTACAGTTAAGGGATCACATGAATCTCAGAAGAGACTTTAACTTTAGGCTTTTAAATAAGTTTGAGACTGTCATAGACTATGGGTCTTTAGAAGTTGGATTGAATGCTTTTTTGCATTATCATATGACTACAAGTCTTTGGGGGCCAGAGAGTGGAATATGGTGGTTTGAAAGAAAATGGCCCCCGAAGGGAGTGGCACAATTAGGAGGTGTGGTCTTGTTGGAGTAGGTGTGGTCTTGTTGGAGGAAGTGTGTCACTGTGGAGGTAGGCTTTGAAGTCTCATATATGCTCAAACCATGCCCAATGAGTCAAACCACTTCCTGTTGCCTATGAGTTAAAATGTAAGGACTCTCAACTCCAGCCATGTCTGCCTGCATGCTGCCTTGCTTCCCTCCATTACAATAATGGACTAAACCTCTGAACTGTAAGAAAGCCACCACAATGAAATGTTTTCCTTTATAAGAGTTGCTATGGTCACGGTGTCTCTTCACAGCAATATAATCCTAAGACAGTTACACAATGATAATTACTGAAACTAAAGTAATTTGGTTTCCAGAACTAGAGTAGCTCATTTTTCTAGATTCTTGCCTTCCTGCCCTACTGATTCCCAGTAATAGCTGACCATGAGAGATGTTTATTCATCACCTGACAATGATCTTTAGTGGCAGTGTGTAAATGAGCACACATGTGTGTGCATGTATGAGTTTATGTTAGTGTACAGGCACATGTATGTGTATTAGCAGTGAATGTATGTACATGTGTATGCAAATAAATGGCACACAAAGATATGAACAGGCAATATATGTATATGTAGGTGTTCATTCATGTATACCCATGTGTATATGCATTGCAGTGTTGCATTATATGTACATATATGTACACATGCTTGTGTATACTATAAATATATTGTATATTAATTGTGCATATGTATGCGTGAGTGTGTGTTGTTCACTCACATATTTGTATATGTATGATATGTTGGCATGGATATGTACATATGCAAATTTACACACATGCAGATGTGATTGTATGTGTGTGGTGTATATTATATGCATATATATAGGTGAACATATCCATGTGCCTACAAATATTTGAATGTGTGTATGCAGGTGTGAGAGTATGGGAGTGGTAATATAAATACATGTATACAGACATACATGCACGTATATACTTGTCTGTACATATGAATGATATATGTTAGTGGAACACATGTGATATATATGCCATACATGTGTGTGAGTAGTTGAGTATATGTATACAATAGATTCACATAGATTGTGTCTGATGGGGTTTTCTGCTAGCTCTGGTGGAGGGCTGCTGGGAGACGGCATTAGAACCTGCTAGCTGAGGTTTCCCTTCAAGTAAAAGGGTTAGCTTGGTGTGAGCTCTGTTCATACAATTGAATACTTAGCTTGGAGACACACTGGTTTGTAGTTGGCTACATATGTTTATACTTGTGTATGCAGATTCATATATACACATGTGTTGAACATGTGTAGCCTGCTCTGTGGGTGATTGTTGGCAATGATTTGGGGATATATGTGAGTGTTAGAGTAGACACTGGAGCATTAAAGTATGATGACAAAGCAGGTGCCCAGGAGTCTGAGCTCAAATAAAATGTTGCTTAGGTTTTTATTTGTGTAGATGGGAAGGTAAAAACCCTTCTCTGTCCTGTAGTTCCCTTAGGGATGGTGAGAGCCTCAGATCTTGGTTCTGAGCTCTCTGATAATGACTATGTAGTTTTCTGGAGTTCTCTACAGGCATGCTCAGCACAAGGAAATTTTTGGGCACTTGCTATCGGCAGTATCTCAAAATGTTTTTTGGAGGCTGAGAATCCAGCCACAATGCAGTTTGAGCATAGGTAGAGGATGCATTTGTATGAGTATAAGAAGAAGACCACACTTCCTAGTCATCCTACTGACCCCCTAACCTTTAAAGTCAGGCATTTGTTAGATCCTTTCTGATAGACTGGAAGTGTCCCACATCGGGTCTGGGAGCTTGTGGATGGGAGACACTGGGTATCATGGAATTAATGCTAGAAAGCCTCTGAGGCTTTGGATCTATGCCAGGCTGGGGCTGATCAGTTCTGTCCCCTGAGGCCCTGTGGCAGCTTAAAGGGCCTGAC
The DNA here is from genome assembly GCA_902168325.1 of Peromyscus nudipes. Classification (NCBI taxonomy): domain Eukaryota; kingdom Metazoa; phylum Chordata; class Mammalia; order Rodentia; family Cricetidae; genus Peromyscus; species Peromyscus nudipes. The sequence goes on from CABHPH010125829.1 coordinate 40,575, forward strand.
AATACAGATGCCCATCATAGGATTGTGTAAGGCTAGTGTCCAATAGGGACCTCATGTTGGTGGTGGCTTCCCAGGAGCTGGATCTTTTGGGCTATGGAAGCAGGATGGGTTCTTTCTTGGACTATGTCTAGTGTTCTGGACAATTGGCATGTGGGAGAGAAGGGGACTTCCAGACACTACAGCATCTGTATTAATAGAGGGTTTGGAGGTTTGCCCACTGAATGGATGACCAAAACCCCATGACATACTTCTGTTTGCAGATGACTCATCCCTTCTCTCAAGGTCCAGGGAAGGATCTGGCTTAGGCCTCCTTTGTGGATTTCCTGGTTGGTAGGAAACAGACAGGTTATAATTACACTGAAATTTGGCAGGTACACAAGGACTGTGGCACCTGCACCACTTCTTGGCCCCTTGTCAGTGCTGGGTCTGGTACAGTGGGGCTGAGTTTTGTGGGATATATTTGAGACCAGAGGACTGGAAACCTGTAGACCAAGAGCCCAGTAAGGGGAAGTGTGGGGCCTGATGTGGACTCCATTTGTGCAAGAGAGGGTACCATCTCACTCCACACATCAGTTTTATGGTGTCTCAGCCAATGTTTGGATGGTTCCAGCTTTGCCCCTTCTTGCTATCTCCACTAGTCTCAACCCTAATCTGGCAGGGGTCTTGGCTGGTCCTGGGTCAGGTCACAGCTACTCAAGTTGAGGTCCTAGGTGGCTGAGGGATTCCTGTAGCATGAATCTTAAATGGTCTTATTAATAAAAACAAACCTGGAGCCAGTTATTGGGGTGAATGCTGGAAGATCAGAGAAGCAGAACAAGCCACAGCTTCCTCACCTTGCTGATTCCTCAGCTGATCCTGTTTCCTTAGACTGGATGCCTCTCAGCTGAACTGATGCTCAAAAGCCTAAAAGCTTAACCAGCTCTAGTTCCTGGTCCTCACGCCTTATATACCTTTCTGCTTTCTGCCATCACTTCCTGGGATTAAAGTCTCACTTCCTGGGATTAAAGGCGTGAGTCACCATGCCTGGCTGTTTCCAGTGTGGCTTTAAACTCACAGAGATCCGGATGGATCTCTGCCTCGCAAGTGATAGGATTAAAGGCATGTGTGCCACCATTTTCTGGCCTCTATATCTAGTGGCTGTTCTGTTCTCTGACCCCAGATAAGTTTATTAGGGTGCATGATATATTGGGGGAACACATTATCACCACAGATTCCACTCTGTCTGGGTTTCTGATTGGGTTAGGGGATGGGCAACTGAAATCCTCCCTTTTGTTCAGTTCAATTTGTATAATTTTAAAGCAATTAGAGAGGAGTGGTCAACAGGAAAAAGCTACATACACCAATGTCCCCATCTCCCCACTTCTATCTCTCCAAGGCTGGGTTCCCCTCCTCCATCCTGGCAGCTGCTGTGGGCATTTCCCCCTTGTCCATCCCATTTCTACTACTCTGTTCTCCACTCCACCCCACTTTGGAATTTCAAAGGCCTCATCTTCTCTAAGGGTTCCATGGGGACAGTTCAGGGAGGGCACCCAAAGACAGGGTTCTGGGACTAGGATAATTGAGAGGGACAAGAGATGTGTTCCAGCTTTCACCTGAGGCTTGAACCTAGGTTAGCTTAGAGGAGGAAGTAAGAGGTGGATGTTGGCTTTAAGTCCTAGTGAGGGTACCAAGTACAAGTTTGTAGTGCTGAATAGTGCACAGCCTAACCCTTGGTTCTGAGGTCTCCAGGGATTGCAGCTTAACCCTGGTACACATAGTGTGAGGACCTGTTCTGAGCATGTCTGAGAAAGTATGCTGAGATCTAGCTTCTGTTGCCCACCCTCAGGCCTCTGAGTCTACTTCTGCACCGCACCATCTCCAGCCTGAGAGTGAGAAACGGCTCTTGTAGGACTGAGAACACCTAGGCCCTTCCACTAGTGTCCTTTGGGTAGTTCCACAGGAAATATTTCTGGTAGTTTCTCACAAAGGCACTAGGGCAGGTGCAGTTGACTCTGCAGAGAAGTTTTTTTTGAGGGACCCTGTCTTCTGATGGCCTCTTCATCCCCCAAGACTCTCAAAGATTGAGGGACCCTGTCTTCTGATGCCCTCTTCATTCCCCAAGACTCTCAAAGAAGATTTATTTTCTGAGTCTCTTTGGGGACACTCCCACAATGTGAAGCCTCCTTTGTTTAGGAGGAGCTTAGTGGTCCTTTAACATCCTTCCTTCTGGACTTGTCTACAGTGTCTGAGGCCATGAGAGAGGCACTAGAGCCGTTCCTACTCATTTGTTCCCATGTTGGACAGACAGTATCTTAGGGTTACTTTTGCTGTGATGAAACACCATGACCAAAAGCAACTTGTGGATGAAAAGATTTATTTGGCTTACATATCCTGAGCCACAGTCCTTTGAGGAAAGACAGGAACTGAAACTGGGCAGGAACCTGGAAAAAGGAGCTGTTGCAGAGGCCATGGAGGATTGCTGTTTACTGGCTCACTCTTCATAGCTTTATAAGCCTGCTTTCTTTGTTTCTTCTTTCTTTTTCTTTTTCGTATTCTTTTCTCATACAATATATCGTGAGTGCAGTTTCCCCTCCCTCTACTCCTTCTAGTCCCCACCTCCACCTCCCCTCTTCCCCAGATCCACTCCTGTTTCCCTTCAGAAAAGAGCAGGCCTCCCATGTATATCAACCAAGTACATCATAGCAAACCCTCATATCAGGGCTGGGCGAGGCAACCCAGTAGGAGGAAAAGGGTACCAAGAGCAAGTGAAGGAGTCAGACACCTCCGCTCCCATTGTTAGGAGTCCCACAAAAATACCAAGCTAACAACCATAATATATTTACAGAGGATCTAGCGGAGACTCATACTGGCTCCGTGATTGCTGCTTCAGTCTCTGTGAATCCTTATGAGCCCTGCTTAGTTGATTCTATGGGCCATGTTCTCCTGGTGTCCTTGACCCTTCTGTCTCCTACAATTCTCCCTTCCCCTCTTCCCCAAGGTTCCCAGAGCTCCGAGGGGAGGGACCTGATGAAGATTTCCAATTTGGGAATCTCTTCCCGCCCAATGTTTGGCTATGGGTCTCTGCATCTGCTCCCATCAGCTGCCAGAGGAAGCTTCTCTGATGATGATTGTAGCCTGCTTTCTTATAGAACCCAGGACCACCAGTCCAGGGGTAGCACCATTCACAATGGGCTGGTCCCTTCTCCTTTAATCACTAATTAAGAAAATGCCCTACGGATCTCCCTACAGTCCTATCTTATGGAGACATTTTCTCAGTTTAGGTTCCCTCCTCTCAGATGACTCTAGCACCTGTGCAAACGCAGTAGCTTCATGTTGCAGAAAAATGGTGGAAAGCCATCACACAGAGGCAGGGGCTTGGATCACAATTTGCAAAACAGCACCAGAACCTGGAGCCGAGAGACATTATGAGGCACAAGGGGCACACATTCGGGGTGCCCTGAAAGGGCTCTTGCAGAAAGGATGTTTGAACTGAGACCTTTCTTGAGATAGCAGAATAATGATTGTGGCTCTGGCCATCATATGCAAAGGCCTGTGGAAGCAAGGACTCCAAACGTTCTAGTCTAGGGGCAGGATTTGTCTGCCTTTTTGTTTTGTTTTGAGACAGGTTTTCTCTGTGTAGCTCTGACTGTCCTGGAACTCTGTAGATCAAGCTGGCTCTGAGCTCAGAGATCTGCCTGCCTCTCCTTCCCCAATGCTGGGATTAAAGTTGTGTGCTACCACCTCCCCACTTAGACTTTACCTTCTTTAAGGAAGCTCTCATGACTGGAGGAGGGAGACTTATGGCAGTTTGATAATTCCAGGCTTGAGAAGAAGGTGATCAGCAGGTTTGGTGGGCTCCATGGTGGTTACTGATGGATGGGTGTATTTGCTATAGAGGACTGCTGGTCAGGGCTTCCCTAAGGGGCTCTCTTGTGCAAAGGTACTAGACTTGAAGCTCCTAAGCATCCTTAGCCTGTCCATCCATGGGGGAAGGAACAGTACATACATACTTAGCAGTATGTATGTGTTGCACACTTGCACACAGATGTGAAGACAGACTCATGTCTATCAACAGCTCCATCAGGCAATCTGCCTCTGCAGTTGGGAATGGGTTGGAATTAGTCTGGTGATGTCTTTCTCTCCACCTGTGGGTTCTTGCTGTGAAGCTGTGGAGTCTAGTGTATAAGGGTACACTCTCTGGAGACAGAAAGCCTGGGGCCTAATTATGTTCTTCTCTGACAACAGCTATCTCATCATTGGCCTCGGTTTAGCTCCAGTTTGTTGGAGTGATAAAGAGATAGTATATGCAGAGTGGAAGCTGCTGTATGGTGACTGTTCTAGTTTCCTTTTTGTTGCTGTGATAGAATACTCTGACCAAAAAGCACTTAGGGAAGGAAAAGATTTATTTGGTTTATACTTCAAAGTCACATTCCACCATTGTGGGAAGTTAGGGCAGAACTCAAAAAGGAACTTGAAACAGAAACCATGGAGGAAGGCTGCTTGCCAACTCCCTTGCAGGCTCAAGCTTTCTTATGTAGCCCTGACTACTTTCACATGGAATGATGCCACCTACAGTGGGCTAGGACTGCCAACATCAATTAGCAATCAGGACAATCTCTTAAAGACGTGCCTACAGACCAACCTGATAAAGACAGTTATTCAACTGAGACTTTTTCCCCCAGGTGACTCTAGACTGTGCCAAGTTGACAGTTAATGCTAACTAGGGCAGAGTCCATGTAGTATTATTCTTATAAGGCCTGGTATGGGTTTGGGTCTTTGGGGCTTGAGAATGGGGTGGAGGGGCTCAGTGGGGTGTGTGTGTGTGTGTGTGTGTGTGTGTGCGCGCAAGCATGCAAGCACGTGCACATGCATGTGGGTGTGCGTGCCAGTTAGATATTTTGTTACTATGACAAAATTACAATAAAAACAACTTAAAGGAGGAAAGGTTTATTTTGGATCATGGTTTCATAGGTTTTAGTTCATGCTTGGCTGGTTCTGGTTCCTGTAGGCCTGACATTGAGCTAAATTTTCATGATGGAGAACATGTGGTAAACAGAGCAACTCATATTATGATAGATAGGAAGGAGCCAGGGACAAGGCATGCTTTTTACAGGCATGCCTCCAGGGACTTACTTTTCTCAACTGGGTCCCACATTCCACAGTTCCATCTTGATTCCATAATCTGTTCAGATTTTAAATTCATTCACTAATTAATTTGTTAATGAAGGCAGAACTCTCATGATCCCATTTCCCCAAAGCCCGATCTCTGAACACTGTGTGTATCAAGGACCTAGCTTTCAGTATAGGAGCACACTTCATATCTGAGCCCCATCAGCAATAGGTCATCCTCTGAGGTTGGTAGTGTTGGGCTCAGGCTCTTACAGGATTTGACTGTGGTATCCTTTCAAGGTCACAATCCATTGCTGCCCTCCCCAGAGCCAGGCCTCTAGAGGGCTGAGTCACACAGATTGGCTGTGTCTAGGATGCTTCTATGAGGCCTGTGGTCATGAGGTCAAGTGACTGGGCAGGGTAGGATCAGGGTGATGGTAGAGAGCCAGGCATGGTCCAAGTGAGTCCAGAATGTTTACTTTTGCATCACAATTGAGAATGAACTCTGCTGACCTATTGTGATTTATGGAACCCCACCCTGCTTGGATAAGGCCCTGGGAACTGCCAATTAGAGCCCCTGGGTTGGCTAATTCCTGGTAGGGGCAGCTCTGTCTTCTTAGTCAATTGGAGTCTCCAGGAGAAGGGGTCTTTCACAGCTGTGGTAGGGTTCTTGCTCAAGTCTATGTGTTCACTCCAGAGCTTGCAGCCACCAGCTTTAGTATTCCACACACAGATGAGCAAGGTTGTGATTGCCTTGTGTCCTAAGAAGCTCAGAGAGGGCTAAATGACACATCCTAGGCTTCTAGGATGAGAGTGTTATGGTGATATTTAATTTGTACTGAACTGTGATTTTATTTGTATGTTAATAAATAAAGTTGCCTGGGGGTCAGAGCTAATAGCAAGCCATAGCAGAAGCCGGGCGGTGGTGGTGCACACCTTTAATCCCGATCACATGACAGATAGGTCTCTGTGTGTTCAAGGATACAGCCAGCATGGAGACACACGCTTTTAATCTCAATACCAACCATAGAAGACCTGGAGGTCTGTATAGACAGGCAGTGATGAGGAGGTCATGTGGTTGGGTTTACAACCAATGAGAAGGCAGAACAGAAAGTCAATAAAAAGACAGATACACAGGAAGTAGGTCTCTTTCTGAGGGGAAGGACGACAGTGGCAGCAAAGGGTAAGAAAGGTTTTTTAGTATCAGCTCTTAGCTACTGCTCTGACCTCTTGGGCTTTTAACTCTGCATTTGGCTCTGTGTTTCTTATTTAACATCTACATTTGGTGCCCAACGTGGCAAGAATTCATTAAAAACCGCTCGGCTGGGCTTGGCTCAGCGGCCCAGCCCAGCTCCCTGCCTCAGCAGGCCCCACTCCCTGCCTGGGCCTACCTTGGCCTAGGTCCCAGGCCCAACTGACTGTAGCTACAAGCGGTTACCCGCAGCTGGTGCTATGAACAAGTCAGGCCTGCCGGAGCTACCAGTCGGCTACACTTGACTGTAATTGCAACAGCTACACGGAAACGCCAATGCACGTGGTCAGAGCTTAAGGAAGCTGGAGCCCAGGCTCTACTCAACTCAAGCAGGAACATGTGGCTGGATTTAAGCTTTTAGCCAGAACTTGTGGCTATGCTCTCTCTCTCTCTCTCTCTCTCTCTCTCTCTCTCTCTCTCTCTCTCTCTCCTCTCTCTCTCTCTCTCTCCCTCTCCTCTCCTCTCTCTTTGGATTCACACCTCAGACGCTAGGTAGCTGTTTTGAAATTCCCTCAGATTTCTACTGTTCTATGCAGACTTGATAAATCAATTAAGATATCAGATATTTTAAAGGAAAAAACTATTTAAAGAAATTTTTTTCCACATTTAAAAAAAATGGGTATTATGTGTACATAGGAACAAAATTGGTCTTTGATAAAATTTTAGGCAGTCTGAAAATGGAACAACTATATGAGAAGATTAATGTTGATGGGATTATGTACATTATTACTTTCCTTATCCTTATTTTACTGTTTAAAAAGATAGTCAATTTAAGTGCCAGGATAAAAGCTTTAGAAAAACCTGTTTAAACCTGTTAAAATGAATTATAGAGAAATTCACATTCAGACAGAAGAAATTAACAGTGAAATTGTTTCAGGATTGGATTATAAGGTTACAGAAAGAAAGCCTGTTTTCACAATCACCCTTAATTTATCCGGTAACCATACAGCAGCTACCTGGTCAAGTGAATGCACAAAATATTTGGACTCCAATTGAAATGCTAGATTTACAAAGGTTTAAGGAGGCAATAGTATCTTATGGCATGCATTCCCCATTTGTAAAGCAAATGTTAAAATCCTGGTCAACTTATAATAGGATTATACCACAGGACTGGCGAGGGCTGGTAAATGCTGTTCTGGAACCCGGGGCCCAGCTGCAGTGGCAAATGTGGTTCAAAGAGGAAGCTAAAAACATAGAAAATCAATGAAGGGCTAAAGGTAATCTCCCAGGATCAGCTTGTTGGAGAAGGCCAATATGCTGCAATACAAACACAATGTTTATATGATACCCAAACCCTAATTCTATGTCGAACGGCAGCCTTGAATGCATGGGACAGAGTTGAGGAACCAGGAAAGAAAATGAGTCATTTACAAAGGTTATACAGGGCCCAAAAGAATCCTTGACGGATTTCTTACAAAGACTGACTTCAGCAGTAAAGAGAATGGCCCCAAATTCAGAAGCTAGCCAGATAATAATTGAATCTTTGGCTTTTGAGAACATGAATGCAGCATGCAATAGAATAATCAGGCCATTAAAGGCAAGATCCGCACCCTTGGAAGTTTGGATTAGAGACATGGTTAATGTTGAGGCTCATGACCATGATGATATATGGATAGGAGAAGCAATTCAAGAGGTTTGAGGAATGTCAGATGTTTTGGATGTGAAAAGCAAGGACATTTGAAAAGGGACTGTAAACAGGGTATTCCTAGAAACAATGTTTCTTCAAGGAACAATGGCAACAGAATGCCCCTTCCTTCTGGAGCATGCAGAAGGTGTGGTAAGGGAAAACACTGGACCAACGAATGTAGATCAATAAGGGACAGGCAAGGTAATACTTTGCCTTGGTCTTCGGGAAACTCCCAGAGGGGCCTCAGGCAGGCCCCCACAGCAAATCCAGTTCAGACCTTTCCTGCAGTCATAGAGGAAACCCCTACTCAGAGCAATTAAATAACCAAACGCCTATTGGAATAAACCAGGCTGCTCGGGGTGATGAAACAGCTGAGACAGAGAGAACAGAAAATTCAGGAGAAAACATAAAGAAATTTTTTTGGCTAACTTCTATAAATGAACAAAGACCAAAATTAACAATAAGAACAAATGGTGTTTTGTCTGGTCTGGTAGACATAGGTGCTGATGTGACCATAATTGCACCAGAATTTTGGCATCCAACTTGGCCTCTTCAGGAGGTAAACGTTCAGCTCTTAGGAATTGGAACATTATATCAAGTGAAATAGAGTGCAAGATGGCTCAAATGTATAGGTCCAGAAGGACAGAGAGGAAAATTAAAACTATATGTGGCTAACATAGCTATGAACCTGTGGGGTTGAGACCTGTTGCAACAATGGAATACTCAGATTAACATCCCTCCAACCTCAAAAACAAATCATAAGCTAGCACATGTTTCTGAGAGAAATATTAGAAGATATTATTCTAATGAGTGGTCACCAGCCATCCATATTATACAAGTACAAGGCACAACAACTGATGATCTTCCAAAGATAGCAATAGCTCTACCTTTAAAATGGCTAACAGACAAGCATGTATGGGTTCATCAATGGCCTTTAACAACAGAGAAACTCCAGGCTTTAGAAGAGCTGGTAGAAGAACAGTTAAATGCTCAGCATATTGAAGAATCAACCAGCCCTTGGAATTTTTCTGTATTTGTTATTAAAAAGAAATCTGGTAAATGGAGAATGGTAACAGACCTTAGAGCAATTAACAAAGTAATTCAGCCAATGGGCTCTCTACAATCTGGAATTCCTTTGCCTACTCTGTTACCTAAACGATGGCCTCTCATAGTTATTGATTTAAAAGACTGTTTCTTTTCAATACCCTTACAAGAAAAAGACAGAGAAAGATTTGCTTTCATAGTGCATACTTATAATAATTCTCAACCGGTTAAGAGCTATCAATGGAGGGTCCTCCCACAGGGAATATTGAATAGCCCAACTCTGTGCCAATATTTTGTACAACAGCCATTGGAAGTGATACGCAAAAATTTCCTAAATCTATAATTTATCATTATATGAATGATATTTTATTAGCCAACTCAAATGCAGATACTTTAGAAAGACTGTTTGAAGAAGTAAAGAAAATTTTGCCTTGCTGGGGATTACAAATTGCTCCTGAAAAGATACAAAGAGGAGATTCTATTAATTATTTAGGATATAAAATAGAGCTACAAAAAATTAGACCCCAAAAGGTGCAAATTAGGAGAGATCG
>CABHPH010125830.1:0-11675 GCA_902168325.1 Peromyscus nudipes
CTTCCTCCCTCCCTTTATTCTGCCCCCTCTCTCCTCCCTCCCTCCATGCTCCCTCTTTTCCCTCAACTGTTAATGAATGCATGGGGCTGGAAGAACTCTTTGAATTTTTCCACGTCTGACACTCTCAGACCCCACAGGTAAGTGACCCCTGGGTTTCTGTTCAGTCAGTGTAGCCACTGAGGAGGAAACAGATCTGAGATGTGGAAGTCTCTCTCAGAATCATGTGGGCTGGACCCCATTCCCCACTTCTGTTGGTACATGCCTTCCTCACCCTCAGGACACTCTTCCAATTTTAGACACAACTAGTCAAGTGGGGTACAGCCTATGGGAGCACCCTGAGCCCCAAGACTATGATTGCCAGGCTCTGGAGAAAGTCCTCCCTACCTCCATGCTCTTCTTGATAACCTGCCTCAATCCCAGCTGTCTAAAGCTATCTCAGGCTACAGAGTGCGATGAACAAATACTAACTCTACTTCTTTTGATTTTTAAATATGCACGTGCATGATCCTGCATAAGTATAGATGTACCACACGTGAACATGAGCCTTTGAAGGCTAGAAAGAGGGGTCAGATCCCCTTGAACTGGAGCTAGAGGCAGTTGTGAGCTGCCACGTGGGTGCTAGGAACTGAACCCAGGTCTTTTACAAGAGCAGTAAACACTCTTTTTTAAAAATACAAATGTATTTTTATTTAATTTTTTAATGTATGTTCTGCCTATATGTATGTCTGTGCACTTGAACGCCTGGTGCCAGAGAAGACCAGATCCTCTGGAACTGGGGTTGTAGACAGTTGTGAGCCACCATGTGGATACTGGGAACTGAACCCAGGTCCTCTGCAAGAGCAGACATTTTTTTTTTTTAAACTGCTGAGCCATCTTTCCAACATACTTTTATTTTTTTATCTATTTTAATTTTTTGGACAAGTTCTCTCTATGTGGCCCAGGCTGCCCTGGAACTCCCAGGCTGAAGCTGCTCGCTCCTCTCGGCCTCAGGAGTGGCTAGGGTATACCACGGGCCCAGCAACACTCACCTTTGTTGAAACACAGCAGGATGCTCTCAGTGTCCCCTGTGTATTTAACTTGGGTGACCTCAGGACTCCATCTCACACAGCTGGCTTAGGTTCCTTAGAAAATAGGGCCAAGGCAAAGCTCATGACCAGAGACTGAGGGGGAAGGTGCAGGACCCAGTGAAGAAAGGCTGTGGGGAAGAAAAGACAAGACAGCACAGGTGGCAGTGAGCTGTGCTCAAGCTCCCTGGCATTGCCCCCAAAAAAACCATAGATAGCTCTCTGCCATGAAAGACATGTAGACAGGTCCTGGCTCTGCACCTTGGCCCATGGCCCATTCTTTTTTTTTTTTTTTTTTTTTTTTTTTTTTTTTTTTTTTTTTTTTGAAACAGGGTTTCTCTGTGTAGTTTGGTGCCTCTTGGCCCGTTCTTCTGAGAGAAGGGAGTGGACGGGTGGGCAGAGACTATGAACGAACATGAATTTGCTGGGTCTCCTCCCCATTCCCTGTGTTGAAGTGCAGGGCAGGTGAGGGGAGAACAGCAGTCCAAGTGAAGGGGTGGGCGTCTGCTAGAGGACTTAAGATCTCACCCATCCTGTTTAATTGTTCTCGCTGTCTGGAATCCGTGAGCCAAGCCTTCCTTTCTGCCGAAGCTGGTTTCTGATGGGATTTCTGCACCTCTCAACCAAGAGAGTCCCCATGTTACAGACCAAGACAGAGCAGCTGGGAAGGTAGGTGACTTGACCCAGGTCATGTAGCAAAGCCAATCATCCATATTCCCGCCTTCCAGGTGAGGAAAGCAGCTGTCCCCTCTGCCGAGGTCAGGCAGGTATCTGTGTTTGCTTCCTTTCGTCTTCTGCCCCGATTTCTTCCTCCAAAGCAGACTTCAGTGGACCAGTTCCGCCCTAGCAGCGGGATTCCCCACTGTACAATCTTTGGCTCCTGCTCTGGGCACAGCCCTACCCAGATGGAGACGCTTGCCACCCACCCACCCTCAGGGCCTTGGGCCTCCGCAAACTCCAGGTTCATCCAGAGCTGGAGGAGACTGGCTTTTTGACCTGGAACCCAGGTCCACTCAGTCCATGGCGACCAGGCCCAGAGAACACAAAGGCAGCCTAGGGCTGCGCGGTTCTGGAGAACAGCGGAAACCGGGCATACTCCAGACAGAGGCTTCCATTCAGGCAGTTGAAGGCAGGTGGTATTGCTGGTGAGATGGCTGGAGCTCAGAGGAGCTGTAGCCAGCAGAGGTCAGCAGAGACCCAAAATGCCCACGCTTCTGCGTGACAAAGTCAAGGGCTTCAAGCCTGGGGCCCCATGCGAAGTATTTGAAAATAAAAAATAAGTAAATAAAAAGAAAGGGGAAAAAAAGAGGAGGGGGAGGAATGTTGCTTGGGGTATGCGCGCGAGTGTGTGTGTGTGTGTGTGTGTGTGTGTGTGTGTTGGGGGGGCTGGAGAGCGCGCGCACACGCAGGGGTGGGGGTGTCTTCTTGAAAGCTGATACACAGCAATGGCCTTCCTACTCAGGTCCTAGAGGCACCTTTTAAAAGCACCGACAAAAGGCTAAGGATGTAGTTCAGTTGGTAGAGTGCTTGCGGTGCAGGATTCCCTGGGTTTGGTTTCCAGCACCACATAAACGGGGCTAGTGGCACAAGCCTGTGATCCTAATACAGGACGGGGGGGGGGGGGGGGGGGGGGGGATCTATGAAGTTCAGGGTCATCCTTAGCTACAGAGCCTGGGCTTATTTGCTTAAAAATCTAAAGAGCTAATCACCTACTACATTTGCCCCAGTGACTTAGGTCATTATACTCAGCATCCTTCCCACTTTTTTTTTTTCCGAGACAGGGTTTCTCTGTGTAGTTTTGGTGCCTGTCCTGGATCTCGCTCTGTAGACCAGGCTGGCCTCAACTCACAAAGATCCGCCTGATTCTACCTCCCGAGTGCTGGGATTAAAGGTGTGTGCCACCACCGCCTGGCTAGTACTTAGTAATTTACTGTGCTGTTTTCCCCCCTGGCATTTGACCCGCTTTCTGAAAAGCATTCCTGCACAATGAGAATCTAGGCATCCCCTCCGTCCTCTACCTCCTCTTCCCCTCAACCATTCCTTCACTTTGCCATTGCTGAAATAACACACTTTTCCTATTTTTTTAAAGATTTATTTATTTATTTATTTATTTATTTATTTATTTATTTATTTATTATGCATACAGTGTTCTGCCTGCACGTATGTCTGCACACCAGAAGAGGGCACCAGATCTCATTACAGATGGTTGTGAGCCACCATGTGGTTGCTTGGAATTGCACTCAGGTCCTCTGGAAGAGCAGGCAGTGATCTTAACCTCTGAGCCATCTCTCCAGCCCAACATACTCTTTCATTAAAGAGGGAAAAAAAGTTTTCCCACAGCAAGGAAAAGGGTGTAAAGAAGGACAGAGCCCGAGGATGGTGGGGAGGAGCGCCGTGAAATGCTGACTCCTGGGCATGACATGGGCACTGAACTCAGGAACTCATTACAGCTGTGGTTACCTGCACAAGATCAAGCCAGGCAACAGTCCAACATGGATGCGGAGGGACTCAGGAGTCCCCACCCCTAGCTCAGGAGCTGCTGGCAGTTGATGGCTGCTGGGGCGGGGGAGTCATTTTTCATTGGGGGTTGGCCACGGGTAGGGTGCTCATGCTCAGTTGATGTCCCCATACCGTCTGCATGTGGACATCACTAATGGTGTGGATCATTAAAAAAGGGTATATGTGTGTGTGACTGGAGAGATCCATACATGTATGAAATTATGAAAGAATAAATCAAAAAATTGTTTAAAAATTTATTTCCCCACCTTTTCCTATAGAAGATTCCAAAAGCACCCTATAATAAACCACACAATAGGTAGACAAGCATTTGAAAATGTGTTTCATATTAATTTCGATATATTAGAAAATATATGTATGTGCATGTAGATCCATATCCTTCAGTTTGTGATTTCACAGATATAATTCCTTAGGGTAAAACTGAAGCCCATATTTAAGTTTTAAAAATGAGCTGAGGTGAATAAAAGTATCAGATGATGGGGAGATGGCTTGGAATAAAGATGGCTTGCACCTATGTAAATACCAGGCAGGCATGACTATAGGCCTGTGAGCCCGGCACTCAAGAACAGGAAATGACAGATCCCCGGAGCAAGCTGCCTACCGAGACCAGCCAGATCAGTGAGAGACCCTGCCACAATACAGGGGTAGGAAGCGATCAAGGGAGAGAGCCGGACTTAACCTCGAGCTTCCACATGCTTGCACATTCAACTGCACACACATGTGCGTACACATGGGAGCGCGCGCGCACGCGCGCGCGCACACACACACACACACACACAAATTCTCAGTGATGTACAGTGGCAGAGGAAAAGTCAAGGAGGTAGCAGAGCCCAGCACTGGCCATCCTGGGCGACCCCAGCAACCCCGTGCCGGACATTGAAGACAGGTGGGCTCCACTGCCTTCAAGTTGTCATGGCTTAGTTTTACAAGTTGTTTTTCTTGGTAATTCCCATCATCTCGTTTTTCCTCACTTGTGATCACACCTCAGATTGAGGCTTCATCTCAGTCATTCCACTTTTGAAGTAGGCCTCCCCCTTTTACCCAGAGACACCCAGTATTTCTAAAAGGAGCAGTTTATCACGCCACAGTAGGCAGGGGTCCACAGCGCATCACTTTGCCACTCATAGGGCACAGTTCCTTCATTTGGCAAACGTTGGCATAGCACCTATCCTACACTAGGCGCTCTTTCAAAGTGTGGTGACCTGCCTCCCTGATCCACTGGAGTTAAACCTAGGCCCTGTCTTCATTAGGGGTTCCATTGCTGTGAGAAAACACCATGACCAAAAGCAACTTGGGGAGGGAAGGGTTTATTTGGCGTACATATCCTGAATCACAGTCCACTGAGGGAAGCCCAGGCAGGAACTCAAGCTGGAACCTGGAGGCTGAAGCTGATGCAGAGGCCATGAGGGAGTGCTGCTTACTGGCTTGCTCCCCTTGTTTTCTTGTAGAACCCAGGACCATCATACAAGACCCAGGACAATCAGTCCAGGGGTGGATTGCTCACAGTGAACTGGGCCCTCCCATATCAATCATCAGTCAAGAAAATGTACCACATCCTTGCCTACAGGCCAATCTAGTGGGGGACATTTTCTCAATGGAGAGTCCCTTATCCAAAAATCTCTAGCTTGTGTGTGAAGTTGACATGAAGCTAGCCGGGGCAGGCCCCAAGTAGATGGCTTAGATCAACCTTACAGATACCCTATGCATCGCCCCCCACCTCATTGAATCTAGGTACAGTAAAAGATTAACAACTAACGATAACAAAAGTAGAATGCCTACAGTAGTATATCATAATAGTATGCAAATACAGTCCAAAGCTCTCAAATGACCTCACATGTCTGCACGGTTTCTGGGAAGATGTGAGGTGACGCGGTGCCTGTGCGACGGAGTGAGGTTAGTTACGCAGGCGTCACGTGTTGGTTTTGGTTGCTGCTGTCTTTCTCCATCAGTCCTGGGGAAGATATGTGTTGGAATCCCGTTGCCATCCCTCCCCCTTCAGTCCCCGCGTCCGGCCCAATCGTCGTTAGCCGTCTCAGCGTCCGATCAAGTGACGTCACACTGCAATGCTTACGTTCAAGTTGCCCTCAGAACAGAAGACAAATCAAAACGTACGAATTCTTTCACTCTAAATTTTCCATTTCATACATTTGGGCTGTGCTTGATGGCGGCTAACTCGGACTATGGAAGGGCAAATCTAGGAAACGGTAAAGCTGCCGAGACTGGAGTAGGAATCCCAGAAACACCCGCATCCAAGGAGCTAATGAAAGACACGGCATGTTACCATGCTGTCGGCCAGGGCGAAGGAGGAAAATAATCAGGGTAGGAGCCGCTGGGGGAATGGGTTTCGGACTGGACGGTCAGGGGAGGCCTTACTTGGAAGGCAACACTGAAGCAGGGATTAGAGGAGGTGAATGGGTGAGTTGGTAAGCACAGAGGGAAGCTGTTCCAGGCAGAGGAGGGGTGGAAAGGCCCGGAGGGAAGAGTGTGCCTGTAGCTTTTTAGAGCGGCAAGGGGCCAGTGTGACTGTTGCCAGAACTGAGCTGTAGAAGCCAAGGTCAGAGAACAGAAGGCTGTCCCAAGTAAGAACTTCAGCTTTTATTGTGAGGAGGGAAGCCTCTGGAAGCCTCTGGAAGCTTCTGGCAAAGGAGCAGTGTACTGTCAGACCTGAGTTCTGACGGATCCTTCTGGCCTTCCAGCCACACAGAGGTCATGACTCCAGCGTGGAGAGTTCGTAGAGGCTCATGAGGATCAAGGCCAGCTGTCCACAGCGGAGGGCAGGCAGGCCCTCTACCCTCAACACATATTCCAACCCTCTCCCTGACATCTCCAGGACTCCTCCTGTAACCCATGCGGCTCATTCTCTCTTCCTTCTCCTGCCTCCCTCATCCCCAAAGCCTTCTAACCTGAGAGAGGAACAGGCTTCAGGCTCATCTTCTCCACCCAAGCTTAGCCAGTACTTTCTGGACGTCACGGTTTCTGCCTTGGTTTGACCTGTTACAGGAGTTGTTAGTTCAGGTCAGAGTCTGGACCATGGGAGCCCTAAGAGGGAAGGCTCAGGCAGATGGCCTCAAGAGGTCAAGTCAAGAGACAAGTTAGGGGCCAGTCCGATGGCTCAGTGGGTAAAGGCTTTCTGTCAAGACTGATGACTCGAGTTCTGTCCGTGGTAGAAGGAGAGAGCCAACTCTTACAAATTGTCCTCTAACCTCTGAACACACACACACACACACACACACACACACACACACACACACGTAATCATTTCTTAATGTAAAAACAGCACTTCCATAGAACATTAATAGACAATACGTAGTTGTAAAACTTCATGAAAACACAACTACCAGGCTAGGGAGATGACTCAGTCAGTAAAGTCCTTGCTGCCCAGGTGTGAGGACCCGAGTTCATATCCCCAGCACCCACATAAAAGCCAGGTGCAGGGGTGCATGTCTGCAGTCCCAGCACTGGGCGGAGCAGAGATAGGCAGAACCCGGGAGTTCATTGGTCAGCCGGTCTAGCCAAATTGGTGAGACCCTATCTTGAAAAATAAAACGGAGAGCAATGACAGAGAAAGACACCAGATGTGAGCCTCTGGCCTCCACACACACCTGTACAAACACATATATTCATACCATATACAGACACCCACATACACCCCCACACAAATACAACTATCAACAGCAAATACTTCTAGAGAGCCTTAAAAGAACATTTATAAAGTTGTACTGAACACAACTAACAAGAGCAACTTTTTTTTAAAAAAACTAGTTTGAAAATTAAATACTTGTTTATAGATGTACCTCTCTGGTGACCAATGTCCCTTTTAACTACCAGGAGGCATGGCTTGGAGTGCATAGTTTTAGGGCGTGTTTAATTATCATTGCAGAAAGAAAATAGCCGTGATACATTTAGGAACAACACAAACTAGGAGAAGGTTAGAGTCTTTGAGGTTTGTAGGACACCGGTGATGGTGTTCTCCTAAACTTTGCATCTTAGCTTCTACAGTCCACGGCAACCACCAGTCATCACTACACAGAACACACAGAAGTCTTCTGCTCATCACTCAGTTTCTCCTGATGATTGAAATGTGGAGTTTTGGGCTCAGTAGGATAATTGGGCTACAACAGGACAAAAATAAAACAGTTTATACCTGACAAATTTAGGGAACAGGGCTAGGGACGAGACACACACTCACTTTCTGGTGTGAAAGTGCGTCTCACACAATAACAAAATACTTACTTACTTGAGGCATATGCCAGGCTTTCAAATAGCAGGATTGCCCAAAATGGCAGATTAAAAAGAAAAAAAACCAAACAAACAACTGAATGGCACTAATTAAAATGAGCAGAAATGTCAAAAAAGTTTCATTGGCTATTTTATTTTATTTTTATCTATCTATCTATCTATCTATCATCTAATCTATCTATCTATCTATCTATCTATCTATCTATCATCTATCTATTTATTTCCCCAAGACAGGATTTCTCTGTGTAGTTTTGGAGCCTATCCTGGATCTCGCTCTGTAGACCAGGCTGGCCTCAAACTCATAGAGATCCACTTGCCTCTGCCTCCCGAGTGCTGGGATTAAAGATGTGTGCCACCACTGCCCTGCTAGAAAATGCTTTTTTTATACAATATGCATTACAAGTAAAATAGCCAGTAAATTGGGCGGTGGTGGCACACGCCTTTAATCCCAGCACTCGGGAGGCAGAGGCAGATGGATCTCTATGAGTTTGAGGCCAGCCTGGTCTACAAAGCGAGTTCCAGGACAACCAGGGCTATACAGAGAAACCCTGTCTCGAGAGAGAGAAAAAAAAAAAAAGCATTTTCTGCTCGCTTTGTATGTATTAAACTTGCATTAATTCTGTAAACTTTTACAAAATATGTAAAGTTCAGACACATAGTTCTGTGTGTTTATAGTCACAGAGAGATGTTGTACTAAGTATGATAAGGTAACTTTTAAATAGATACTACAATGCCAGGCATGGTGGTACATGACTTTAATCTGTCAGGAGGCAGAAGCAGGCAGATCTCTGTGAGTTCAAGGCCAGCCTGGTGTACAGAGTGTACACATCAACCAGGACAGTTAAAGCTACATAGTGAGATCCTGTATTGAAAAATGTAAAACACAAAAAAATAGGTACTACAATATAATTTTTAAAGATTTGCCTTACTTTTATTTGTATGTGTGTGTGCCTTTGTACGAATGCATATGGTGTCCATGGTGTCCAAGGAGGCTAGAAGAGGGCATGGGATCCCTTGGAGATAGAGTTACAAGCAGTTATAAGCTCTTTCAGTGTGAGTTATGGGAATTTAACTCCGGTCCTTTGCAAGAAGAGCATCTGCTTTTAATAGCTGAGCCTTCTCTCTAGCACCAAGATAAAATTTTAAGTAGTCAAAAGCCTGAAAAAAAAATCACCAGAAGACATAAACTTTTAAACAACAAAATACAAAAATATCATCTTTCAAGTTAATTCCTTTTTGTAGATGTTACTTAGAACAAAATAATATCTTTGGGGTAGAGCAGTGGTTCTCAACCTGTGGGTTGTGACCCTTTTGGGTCAACTGACCTTTTCACAAGGGTCACCTAAGACCATGGAAAAGCACAGATATTTACATTCTGATTCACAACAGTAGCAAAATTACAGTTATAAAGTAGCAACAACCATAATTTTATTTATTTTATTTTATTTTTTCTTTTTTGGGTTTTTTCGAGACAGGGTTTCTCTGTGTAGCTTTGCGCCTTTCCTGGAGCTCACTTGGTAGCCCAGGCTGGCCTCGAACTCACAGAGATCCGCCTGGCTCTGCCTCCCAAGTGCTGGGATTAAAGGCGTGCGCCACCAACACCCAGCTTTTTTTTTTTTTTTTTAAGATCTATTTATTTATTTATTATGTACACAGTGTTCTGCCTGCATGTTTGGTGAATGCCAGAAGAGGGGACCAGATCTCTCAGATGGTTGTGAGCCACCATGTGGGTGCTGGGAATTGAACTCAGGGCTTCTGGAAGAGCAGCCAGTGCTCTTAACCTCTGAGCCATCTCTCCAGCCCAACCATAATTTTATAGTTGGGGATCACCACAACCTGAGGAACTATATTAGAGGGTTGGAGCATTAGGAAGGTGGAGAACCACTGGGCTAGAGAGATGGCCATGCAAACCCTGCCATGCAAAGCTGGCAGTCTGAGTAAGGTGGACAAGAAGAACCAACTCCACAAAGTTGTCCTCTGACCTCCACATGCTCGATCCATCTCCTCATAGTAATGATAAATAAAAACATGTAAAAGCCATTATCCTTAAGAAAGCTTTGTTGCTTTCTTAAGACACAAGAATTAGGCTCTAGTTGAACACTGGTACACTCACTTTCTGGTGTGAAAGTGCGTCTCACATAATAACAAAATACTTACTTACTTGAACATTAGACACAGACATTTCTTTAAACTTATGAATCTTATTTGATCAGCTGTCACACTGTGGGCTTTTATTGTTTGTTTTTGACAGGGAGGATATCAGTTTCTCTGTTGTACGTGTCTCTGCCTTAGTCTAGATTTGTGGTTGAGACAGGCCTAATTCTCCAAATAAGGACAGAATGACCCAATAGTATCCATTACATGATATATTTGTTTCAAAATGTCCGAACACTACAGGCAGCTATTCACAGACACAGACCGCCTTGTATTGTTCCCATTCTCCAACAGGGGTATAAAGTACACAGCTATTTGTCAAGCAGTCAACTCTATCCACCTCATAGATGTTTCAAAAGCCAAGCACCCGTGGAGTTCTTCCTCTGCCTCCGCACAGTTCTCCACAGTTTATGAAATAGATAATGGATGGTTGAGAAAGAAAAGCCTAATTTTGAAATGCAATCTGTGGGCTGGCAAGATGGCTCAGCAGGTAAACATGCTTGCTGCCAAGCCAGACAACCTGAGTCAGATCCCTGGGATGTGTGTATGATAGAAGAGAGTGCCCATTCCTGAAAAGTTGTCCTCTGGTCTCCACACACATGCTGTACGTCTTACTGATCTGTTGCCATGACAAGACACCTTGACCAAGGCAACTTACAAAAGAGAGCGTTGGTCGGGCGGTGGTGGTGGTGGTGGTGGTGGTGGTGCACGCCTTTAATCCCAGCACTCGGGAGGCAGAGGCAGGTAGCTCTTTGTGAGTTCGAGGCCAGCCTGGTCTACAGAGTGAGTTCCAGGAAAGGTGCAAAGCTACACAGAGAAATCCTGTCTCGAAAAACCAAAAAAAAAAAAAAAAGCGTTAAGTTGGGAGGCTTGCTTATGGTTTCAGAGGGTTAGTCCATTATCACCATGGCCTTGGAACCTGGCGGCAGCCAGCAGGCAGGAACGGGGCTGGAGGAGTAGCTGAGAGCTTACATTTTATCTCATTTTATCTGCAAGATGGAGGCAGAGAAAGTAAGACTGGAATGGGTTTTTTCTTAATTGAATTTTTTTTTTTTTTTTTTTTTCCAGAGGGGTTTCTCTGTGTAGCTTTGCGCCTTTCCTGGAACTCACTCTATAGCCCAGGCAGGCCTCAAACTCACGAGATCCTCCTGCCTCTGCCTCCCAAGTGCTGAGATTAAAGGTGTGCGCCACCCCTGCCCAGTTAATTGAAATATTTTTTCATACACTATACTTTGATCATGGTTTCCCCTCCTCCAGCTCCTCTTAGATCCTCTTTGCTCCCCCCGCCCACCCAAATCCACACCCTTTCTTTCTCTCTCTCATTAGAAAACAAAGAGGAATTTAAAAGAAAAATTAAATAAGAGAAGATAAAATAAAAACAAACAAACCAGAATAGGGCAAAACAAACAAACAGAGAAAAAGAGCCAAAGAAAAAGTACAAGAAACACAGACTCAGATACACACACATTTGCACACACAGGAAACTTATAAAAACAAAACTGGGAACCATAATATAAAAGCAAAAGATCGGCCAGGCGGTGGTGGCGCACGCCTTTAATCCCAGCACTCGGGAGGCAGAGCCAGGCGGATCTCTGTGAGTTCGAGGCCAGCCTGGTCTACAGAGTGAGTTCCAGGAAAGGCGCAAAGCTACACAGAGAAACCCTGTCTCGAAAAAAACCAAAAAAAAAAAAAAAAAAAAAA
>CABHPH010125830.1:11775-25767 GCA_902168325.1 Peromyscus nudipes
AAAAAAAAAAAAAAAAAAAAAAGTGAAAGATCTGTAGGGTTAAATAAAATGCCCTGACAAAGCTTTATGAACCAACCAAACAAAAGCCTCCAAAAATGCTGTTGACACCTGTGCAGGCCCGGTGCCCGCTGCCAGCGTCTGTGAGTCCATGCGGGCATCGGTCCCGTTGTGCCTAGAAAGCCTCCTTTCCTTGGTGTCCTCCATTCCTTCTGGCTCTTACAATCTTTCTACTTCCTCTTCTACAGAGTCCTCTGAGCCCTGAGGGGAGGACTTTGCTGGAGAACCACATTTAGGACTGAGTGTCCCAAGGTCTCTCACTCTGCCCACTGACCCGTTGTGGGTACAAGTTCCCATTTTCTGCAGAAGAAAGCTTCAGTGACGCTGGCTGAGCAAGATACAGATCGGAGTGTAGCAGAAAGTCATTAGCGGTCATTTTTGCTGCTACATTCCTTTAGCAGAACAACTGTAGGGTTAAATAAAATGTCTTTGTTTTTCTTCTAGTTTCATAGTCTTAGGTTCATGGCCACCAGAGCAGCATCAAGCATGGGTTCCATCTCATGGAGTGGGCCTTCGTGCCAATCAGACAGTGGTTGGTCGCTCCCACGACTTTTGCACCAATGTTGCACCAGTGTGTCTCGTAGGCAGGTCACCACTGAAGTTCACAGGGTTTGTAGCCGGATTGGTGTTTACCTTTCTCTGCTGGTAGTGTACAGAGCACCTTCCAGTGAGAGAGTAAGACAAACTCCATTTAAAAACTTTTATTTCGCTGGGCAGTGGTGGTGCACGCCTTTAATCCCAGCACTTGGGAGGCAGAGCCAGGTGGATCTCTGTGAGTTCGAGGCCAGCCTGGGCTACCAAGTGAGTTCCAGGAAAGGCACAAAGCTACACAGAGAAACCTTGTCTCAAAAAAAAAAAAAAAAAACCCAAAAAAACAAACAACAAACAAAAACAAAACTTTTATTTCTAACAGTACTAAGGCAGAAGCTGAACCAAGTTCCAGAGACATAAATAATCAGATGGGACCCCGGTCAAGGTGACCACTCCAGAGTGGGTAGGCTGCTGGCCAAGAAATAGTTTTGAAACTAAAACAAAGGCTCAATGCATCGAAGTCTATAGTTCTGGGAGAGTCTGCACACATATTTTGTCTTCCGTAGTTCTGCTACTGGCTAACTGTTCTTGTTAACTGAAGTATGTTGACCCCTCACTCTGAGAGCGCAGGGCTGTCCTCCTTCACCTGCATAGCCAGAGTGTTGGACGCGGACCAAGCCCGGGCTTGCTTACTGTTAATAAACCCCTTCGTACTTGCATCGGATATTGGCTCTGTGGTGGTCTTGCTTGGGGGGCTCGAGACACAGGCACAACACCAGCATGACGAATGCTAGGCAGTAGGGGTAAAGGCTCTAGGTAGGCTTCTGCTTGACTTCTCCATGTTCAGTGATTATGTCTTCATCAATAGGACCTTGCTATCAGTTTGTAGAGAGTAACCAATAGCCTTGGCAATAGCCTGGGTTGTCTAGGGGTTTCCATGATGTCTAGTTGGGGCTTTGTCTCCTTTTTATTTGGTGATTCCATTTAAGATTTCTGGTATGGGCTTTTGAAACTCAAAGCCACCCCACCCCCTCACCCCCTCACCCCCCCCCCCCATGACACACCTCCTCCAACAAGGCCACGCCTCCTAACCATTTCAAAACAGTTCCACCAAATGGAAAACAAACATTCAAAGATATGAGCCTGTGGGGGGCCATTCTCATTCCAGCCATAACGTGTGCATATGCACTTGAATACACACACACACACACACACACACACACACACGTAAAAAAATTCAAAAATGCATTCTGGGCATCCACTACTTACATTCTAAATTTTTGAAAGGGTGAATTATGCTCAACTTTTAGCCTGCAAGCATTTAAGAATATTTGCAAAGACCAAGATGTTTTTTTGTTTATTTTTAAGTACTTTCTTCTGTAACACTAGCCAGGTGATCGTTTTCATTAAGTGATCATCTTCATGCAGTTTGTCAAATGAAAACTTGTGAAATTGCTCAGTTGCCTTGTGATCTCTACTGGAATCTTAAGTCATACACACACTGAGTAAGAATTCAAGACACACAAGCATGGCAACATTTAGAAAACCCTTCACAGGTAAACTAACCCAACATGTGATCCAGTACGGAGGGTAACGGAACCAAAAAAGCAGGCGGTGTGAGCCACAGAGAACTCATTTACAGAAACTGGATTGTAGAAGGGAGCTTTTGCTTTTCTTTTTTACTTAGATGCTTTTGGAGTTGACTTGTACACCCCATGTACTGTAGCCAGACAGCACATGTCACTTGCAGAAGTCATTTCAATGGCCCAGCAGCTAAGAGCACTGGCTGCTCTTACAGAGGACCCAGGTTCAGCTGCCAGCACCCATATGGCAGCTCAAGACCATCTGTAACTCCGGTTCTAGGAGATCTGATGCCCTCTTCTGGCCTCTGCAGACCCTGCATTCGGGAGATTGATAAACTTCTAACATGCAGACAAGCACTCATACACATAAAATAAATATTTTAAAAGAGAGATAGATGCAGGGGCCCACGGGCTAACGGATGAGGGGCCTGCAGGCTGCTGTCCACCGACGCTTCCTTTAGAAGGACAACCGATGAACTGAACTCAAACTGAAGATTTTTAAACTAAAAATGAGAACTCGGCTTAATAAGCATATTTTTTAGGTTTCTTTTTGTGCCATTTAATATTTATTTTATTTTATGTGTGTCACAGGACCTCAGAGCATCTTTCCCACTGACGCCTTCCCAATCATTCAACTCATTCCTCACCTACAATTTCGGGACATGGCGGTGTTAACCCACCTTGCAGTAGCAGCTTAGGCTAGGAGAGATGGAACGTCTTGGTCAGGATCACTCAGCTCCCAAGTGGAAGAACCACGAGCTGAGCTCAGGTCTGAAGAGCATCAAACTTTCACTGCCTCCGTGGTTCCCCACAGTCAGCTACAGATCTCTGTGAAGGCCAGAGGTTGGGGGAGCTCTCTCCTACCCAGAGCCAGGGAGGAGCCGCACAGTAAGAGATGTCGCTAGCTACAAGGACAAGGAGTTCTCTGCTGCCAAAGGAGTCGCCGTGGGGGATGGGAGGGAGAGACATCAAAATTCCAAGCTCAGGGCTGAGGAGACAACTAAGTGGGTGAGGGTGCTTGCCGAACAAGCCTGAGGACTTGAGTTCAGATCCTTAGAGCTCATGAAAAAGCCTATCCTGTAACCCCAGCAACGTGGGGGGCAGGGCAGAAAGGAGAGGGTGGGTGGGACTTGCTGGCCAGCCAGCCTAGTTGAACCAGTGAGCTTCAGGTCTCAAGGGAATACGGCAGAAAGAAACAGAAGGCACCAGATACACTTCTGCATACATATCCCAAGCACAGGTTCATGGACCACTCATAACACACACTCTTTCTAACCCTTCTGTTCTAACCCTGCCCTCACCCGGAATTGGCCTAATTTACCCAGAGCCCAGAGGCCAGGAAGTCCATGGGTGATTGGTCTAATTTACCCAGAGACTAGAGACCAGGAAGTCCATGGGTGATTGACCTAATTTACCCAGAGCTCAGAGACCAGGAAGTCCATGGGTGGAGACTCCCAGGGTTAGCCCTCCTCCTCCTCTTGGGCAGCAGTCAGGAAAGTGGACAGAGGGACTCTGGCAGACAGAAGAACCACCGTGGGGCTGTATTTATTTGGCAAGAGGAAACTAAATTGCCATTTTCAAATGTGGCTAGAGCAGCCTCTCCCACTCTCTGGTGTTTAGTTACTGTGCCCCAGCATGGACTTCCTGTGGACACATTTATCCTCTGTCCCCAGGTGACTCTGAGAGTCAGTTCTCATCAGGCCCTGTTGGCATCTCTCACAGGGGCTAAGATGCAGGCCACTGCCTGCTCTGGGACGTAGGGCTGCCTGGTCCTGTTGCCTCTGATGTTCCTCTGAGGCCTTGGCGAGGCACTCTAGGGCCTCATCACTTCCCAGGGTCCCTCCACCCTCAGGTCTCTCCTGGTTCATTTATCTGCCAGCAGTAGAGTTTGTAGGGCCCTCCACAGTACGCTATGAATTCAGATCCACAGTCTGGTACTAAACCTGTGTTTCTTTTTCCTTCTCCTTGTCTGTGTTTTAGCCTAAATATGCTTTTTTTTTTTTTTTTTTTTTAAATCACTCACCATTTCTCTGACTCTCATACTTGACTTTCCATCTCCTTCCTCTGGCAGGTGTCGGGCTTTTTTTTCTTTCTTTTTTCCACTTGCCATGTTGTTTTTCTCTCAAATTATAATCATTCTCAGGCTTCTTTCTGTGTCTCTTTCTAAATTCTCTTATTAATGTCCTAACAGAGCTTCAGAGAGGGGCCTTATTTGGAAATGGGGTTTATGCAGGTATAATCAGCTAAGATAAACTCGTACAGGATTGTGATGGGCCCTCATCTGATACTTGGTGCTTTTATACAAAAACAGAGACTGAGGGGAAGACAGCCATGGGGAAGCAGAGGGGTACAGCCACTGCACCTCAAAGCCTAGGAAGACAGATGAGCAGGAGCAGCGGCCTGCAGAAACCAGGCGGGCAAGCAGTCTTCCTGTGAGCTTCCTGTGAGCCTGTGGAGGGGGTGCGGTCCTTTCACACCTGGATTCCAGGCCCCTGGCCTCCTGAACTAGGAGAGAATGCATTTCCATTGCTCTAAGCCATCTGGATTACAGGTTTCTTGTTATGGCAGCTGTAGGAAATGAATATATAGTTCACCTTAGAGGGGCTTTCTGGTATTCAGAGACATGCCTGCCCTGCGCATTTCCGGTCCCTGTTCATGGCTGCCTGCCAACTAGCCTTTCCTCCTTTAACTAAAGGGGCAAATCCTTGCTTGTGTTTAGGCGTCCCTGAATGGCCCCATTTTGGGGTTCCCTGTCGTGCCTACTTTAGTGCAGAGGCTGCTATGAACTACATAGTAGTCCCCCCACCCCATTGACAGTCCGCTTTCTTGTCCTCCCCCAATACTGGGCTCCTTGAGAGCAGGAGCTGCCGGCTCTCCTGTAGTGTCCAGTACAGGATCTGGAGCCAGGGGGCTCCGGGCAAACCCTCTTGGGTTGCATCCATCTGTTCAAGCTGAGGTGGCAGACTGGGCATTGGGACTAGCAGCCATCTCCGGTTCAGGGTCTGGATTTGTGGTGGGAACCCCCTTTGCTCCAAAGTGTCCCTTTAAAGACAGTGAGGAGGTTTTCTGGGGGCCTAGAAGTCCCGAGCCCATTGGCTAGACCTTCTGGGAGAACCCGGGTCGATTTGCATAAAAATGAAGTCTGGCTTCATTGAAATTCTCCTCATCTTGAGTACAGCAAAACCAGGAAGAAAAGGAAAGTTTTCATCCGGAGCAACTTCACTGCCTAGGAACATTCTGAGCTTCTGAAAATAGAGAGGAAATGGGGCCCTCAGGGTCACTCCAGGCACCGCCTACTTCTGCCCCATGCCCGCCCCCGCTGCCCACTCAAGGCCAACCTCTCACTGTGGGAGACCGCGCTGTCTGCGGTGAATGCCCACAGCAGATGCCACGCAGTTCTGAAGCAGGATACTGCAGCCTGACCAGGGACTCCAACATGCCCAACAGCAGAGATGCCCAGCAGCAGGGTGCCGACGCGGGGACCACCCAAGACAACTTCCAAACCAGGTGAGTCGGAGTCAGGTCTCAGCATGCGGAGCTGAGGGCCCAGTTCATTCTGCCCTAGGACCCCAGCAAGTGGCTTGTCTTTCTGAGCCTTGGTTTTTTTTTTACCTGATCTCTGTGATGGAAAAGTAATGGGATTGGGACACTTGTCCTTTGGAGTGACATTTAATGTGCCTGTTCCTCTAGTGGCCATAAGAGGTTTGATTGAGGAACGAGTCACACTGCTGTTAAGAAAGAAGGTTTCAGTCCACGGGCATGTTCCTCTGTGTCCCTAGGGTTGGGGGTGGAGTGGCACATGGCATATGGGGTCGATGACGGGTAAGTTCAGGGAAGTGCCCATGATCCCAGCTCCAGCCTGCTGTATGACCTTGGCAAGTCCCTGGTCCTCTCTGTCAGTACATGAGCAGTGGCTGAAGTTGTCCAAAGCCACTGATTTGAAGGAACTGCATCTGTGCCTCATGAAGGAGTAAGAAATAGGCAGAACACAGAATAGTGGAAGACAGGAGCTCAGGGACAGCAGTGTGCTAAGTGACTAGATTGTATACAGGGTAGTTCAAGGCTAAGTGCCAAGGTCTGAGCCCTTGGTGATAATGTGCAGAACCTGCAAGGGTTTGAGCAACAAGAACATGGCCACTGTCCTCATAAGGGCTATGCAGAAAGAAAGGGGGGGGGGTGGATGGGAGGACATGTTAATCTGCCCCATGAGGTCCTCTGGGCAAACTTGCCAAGCCAGAGTGAGCTGCTGTTCACCCAGAAGCAGTATCCCTTCCCCCTGGAGAGGATGCAAGTATAGGGGAACAGCTGTGGCCCTGGACATGGGCTGTAGGCACAGAAAGGCCTGGGCCCTAGAGGCTCTGAGTACCATCTCTCATGAGCTCAGAGAGCAGGGGCTAGCAGGCCATCCCAGCTGATGCTCACAGATGCCTGAGAAGCTCAGACCTTGAAAATGAAGAACATCCGCTGGGTTTCAAAGTCCCCTGTTTCACTAAGTGAGGGGCCTGAGTTGGGTCAGTAGCCCCAGGGTTTGCTGAAGTCCATGTGTCAGGTCCCTGTTGACAAGGACTTGGCCACTAGGGAGGGAGCTGAGCATCTGAGTTGATAGGCCCTGGGTCTGCTTTGCTGATAATACTGAGGTGGCTAAACCTGGGGGCCATCTCCCGCCTGGGCAGGGAAAGACTCTGTTATGGGATGGAGCAAAGGCTCAGGGCCCTGCGGGACAGACAAGGACTGGAAGCCAGGGTTGGAGTGCCAGCTCCACCATTTTCTTACTGAGCCACTGGGTAAGTTGTTGAGAACCTCTCTGAGTTTCCGAGTCTCCCTCTGCGCAACTGAAGATGAACGGCCTGACCTCCCTTGACCTTGATCATGTAGGACGATGTCTCCAGGGCTGCAGGTTTGCACACCACAGGCACAGAAACCTCAGAGCAAACCCACCCCAGGGCATCTTGGCAGCAGACTGCAAAGCTCATGGCTTAGGCTCTGGTCAGGCTCTACTCAAGACTTACCCTGTGACTCAAGGTGAGACATACCCACTCTGAGCCTCAGTTTCCCCATCTGTCTGGCAGGGCAGGGCAATGTACCCCAGCAGCCTAGCAGTATAGGAGTCCAAGCCCTTATTGGAGTCACCGGAGTGCCACAGCCGTGGCCAGGGCAGCTGCTCCTGGGGTAGGGATGATTCCAGAAACCTTCCATAGGCGGAGAGATCCTTGCTTCCTCTTTCCTCCCTCATGTGCAGAGGGGTTGCTGGTGGTGGAGGAACAGGCATTGGGGTACCTAGAACTGGTGTACCTCTTGAGACTGAGGCTATAGACCATGCCATCTACCAGAGGCTTTACTGAGCATGCCCTGAGCCATTAGGTCTTGGTCATGTCAAGCCCCAGGTCCAGGAGAAACACCCTAATGGAAGAAGCCTTCAGAGGAACCTAGAACGGGACAGTTGGTCTCAGGTTTGAAAGACTCCGGGTCCCAGGGTGGTAGCAGGGGCAGTATGTTTGGGCAGAAGTGGCCATCAGACTGCCAGGCAGGGGCCAGGTTAACTCATGGGTCTAGAGAGTCCAAGGTGCTCTGCTTGTGATGGACAGACCTAGGGCAGCAGCCAGAGAGGAGGAGGAAGCAGATAGCTGTATCCCTTCATCCTTTGAAGGTTCCAGAGCCTCTCACAGTGGGTGGCAGTCTGTGGGAAGTAAGGAATGAGTCTGGTGGTGGCCACAAAGGGGCTGGATATGAGGTAGCTGAGGGAAGCGAGGCAGAAAACTGGCCCATAGGATCGCTGGCTCCGAACTGCCCACACTCACCCTAAGCTGCCTGCTGCTTACTCTCTTAGCTCTGCCTGGCAGAAGCAAGGTGTGGAGAGGACCCCCCCACCCTCAAGAGCCCAAGATGGAAGATAGTCCAGGAGGCCACAGCAAGCTAGGCAAGAAAGGCTGTCCTCATAGATAAAGCTTGCCAAGGATGGCAGGGAGGGATCACTCCATCTCAGGGGCACGCTAGCCTAAGAGGAACAACCAGATTGGAATGTTACCAAAGGTACAAGTGTCCTTGGCATTGGGAACACACAGAGCCTCCCAGTTCTGAGGTTTTTCCCAACTCCCCCTGCCCACTCTGCATAGTGCAGAAGTGTAGCTGGCCTTTCTTTTCTTCATGTTTTGATATCTCTATTGTTCTCCTGTTTCACTTTTTTATTTATTCCACTCACCCAAAACTACTTCTTGTTGAGTCTTCAGGAACTGCACTGAATACTAGAGAATATCGTAGACTACAAAGCAAGTCTCTGTCGTAAGGAGTTTACTTACCGACCAAGAAGACAAACATTAATAGATAATTATGCCATGAGTATCCTTCTCTGGCCCTGAATAGTTTTCCCTTTTTTTTCTTTTACTGCATTAAAAAAAGTTATTTGTGTGTTTGGGGGAACGTGCATGTGGAGCTCAGACGACAACTTGCCATAGCTGGTTCTCTTGGTTTCTGGGGATTGAACTCAAATTGTTCGGCTTGGTGGCAGGCAACTTTTCTGACTGAGCCATCTTACCAGCAGGGGGGGGGCGCACACACTGGGAACAGAACCCATGTCCTCATGAAATCCAAAGTAGTACCTGCCACTGAGACACACACACACACATACACTTTAAATGGTTAAAAAAAGGTCAATTGTTATGCTATATTAATTTTACCATAGTAAAAATGGTTTTTAATGTTGGTAATTAAAAAAAGAAACAGAGGTGATGTCATAGATATCCGACTTTGTCTTGGGGACTGAAGGAGACTTTAAATCTGAGCCCTGAAAGGTCAGCAGAGTTCCATTAGGAAGAAGAGCTCTATAGAAAAGTTGGGAAGGACCTTGGTGTTCAAGGCCAGTGAGAACGATAATGGCCACAGGAAGTCAAGGTGTCGGTATCAAGAGTCTCCTAGGAACAGTGCCTACCTGGGAAGTCAGAGTCCCTGAGGCAAACTAGGCCTGGTCCCAGATATGTGAAATCCAATCTAGATGTCTTCAGACTAACCCAGGCCAGGTCTGGGTCCCCGTGCAGGATTCTCCATTGTTAGCCAGGAGCAGCAGAGGCCAAGCAGGCTCAACGTCAGGAGTTGGGATCAAAGTTAATCACTGTATCCCCAGGCAAGACCTTTTAAATGACAGACACCCTCCATAGTCTTACCCATTCTGTTACTCCACCCACACAGAATCAATCTACTCAAACTTGAATACCTCCAGGGAAGGAGAATTTGCTGCTTAATTTCATCATCCCTGTAAAGGGCAGGGGTGGTAGGAGGGAGTTCTGTTTCACACCCGGTCCTTCAAGAGACCCCTGTGGGGCAGAAAGGATGGAAGGGCCAGACAATAAGGCTGTGGGGCTGTGGAAGGCTATCTTCTAGGCATTAAGCGACTGTCACACTCATGAGCTCAAAGCAGCTGAGATCACCTGCACAAGATTGGACCCATCGACATTCAGGCATACATGAGGGAGGGGCTCATGGGGCCTGGCCCCTCCCCCAGGTATTAACTGGCAGCTGATGGCTGTGGTGGGAGTAGAAGCCAGTGTCCTTAGGGTACAGCCCCTGGTGAGTTGTCTGTGCTGACCATGTCCATGTATGCAGCCCTGCCTAAACTCAGTGGGTCATGAAACAAAATTCATGATCACATGGGACTGGAGAGACGGCTCAGCGGGTAAGAGCACATAGGGCTCTTGCAGAGGTTCTAAGCTGAGTTTCCCACACCCAGTGTAACTCCAACTTCTAACCACCACAGGCACTGGCACATATGTACCCCACCCCAACAAGCACATCATTAAAAATAATAAACATAAACCTTTGAAAAAATGATAGTGGGTGGGGCACTTGTTGAGAAGAGAGACTTGGGGCAAGGGATGGCCATAAGATAGGGTAGGTGGTGACTGTGACCAGAATGTAATATATATACATATGCCAAGGAATAAATTAATTAAAAATTAATTAATTAAAAGAAAAAATATAATCTCCTGGATCCCTTGTTGTGGTTTCTGACAGAGCTGTGTGTGGAAAATGCTTAAGAACAGCGTTTACAGGGTGCTGGAAACTGCAAAGGCCATGATCACAGGAGAGACGTCTGGGCCTGGCTCCCCAAACTTCCACCTGTAGAATGCACATCTGAAGAGTTGAGTGGGTGGGTGGGGTTTTATTAATGGGGACAAGTGTCTCATACGGTGAAACATAATGACTTGTAGCATGAGGGCTTCAGTGTGCACACCATACGATCAACAACCCAACTGGACTATAGAAAATATTGACCTCCAGAAAAGTCCTTCATGTGCACCCATTGCTCTAGATGTTCTTGAACACCATGTGTGTAAGCCAACCCACACAGACTGGACCCTTCTGTGGCTGGCTCTTGTCACACCTGATGGCTGAGAGGCCATCTGTATCGTTAAGTGTTTCAGTAGTACAATCCTTATTCTTGGGATTGTCAAGCGCGTTTCTGCTTCTTTGTGCGGACACCACAATGTGCTTATTCTGCCAAGTGTCACTCGAGTTTCTTGTTTTATTTGGTGTATGTCACACTACCACTGCCATCCTGAACTGCTGCCACCTTCTTCAGACCATGTGTGATTGTATTTAGAGTCCTCCTGGTAATACAAGATAAATTTCCTGTCCTGAAGTCCTTACCCCATCCCCACCCCACCCACCAGCAAAGTCGTATTCACAAGTTGCTGGTGACTAGGATGTGGATTACTAAACTGGCATTGACTGGAGACCTTAGTTCCAGACCTTAGTTGCCAATGGCCCTCTCTATGAACTACTTGAGTGTCCTCACAACGTGGTGGCTGGTCATCAGGGCTACTAGGGATGTCTGAGAGTGATCACTCACATGTCTGGAGCCTGTGCTGGGAAAACTCAGTGTGCTGAGAAATGACCCTCTGAGACTCTTTGGCATGTGAGTTTCTATGTGTCTCCCCTGAGTGATGTCACCATCATGCCTTCCAGGTAGGTAGATCTCTGACATAATGGGTCAGGGATCCAAAATCACCTGCTTTGAGAGAGTCAGGTGGAAACTGTTGCTTTTTCTGACCTAGCCTTGGAAGCTAGGCACTTGCCTACAATGTTTGTTAGAAGCCAGGCGTTAGGCTAGCACTTATTAAGGGGTGTGGGTGGGATTAATTAGACTTTGTCTACTGATGGAAGCAGTGTTAAGAATTTGCAGGATGACCAGGCATGGTAGCACACGCTTGTAATTCCAGCACTCAGGAGGAGGAGGCCTGACGGTTGTGAGTTCAAGCCAGACTGGGCTACTCAGGGAGACCCAGTCTCAAAAAAGAATTGGCAGACATGACTTCAACCTGTTACAGCATTTTTGTGACAAATCCTCCCATCTTTCATTTGCAGAAAAGGTATTTTACCTTCCTTTTAAAGGTGAAGGGAATTCTGGCTTGAATCCAAGGGTTTTCTACAGCTGTGCTGACGTCTCTGATCTCCACGCTCTCCCTTGGCAAGTGGCCAGCCACTCTGCCCTTGCTCCCTTTCTGTAATGTGTCCTTTCCCCGACCCTCCATTCCTTTTCAAATACTCTTTGCCCTCGCTTTGTTTTGTTTTTTGTTTGTTTGTTTCAAGGAGTTTGACCATGAAGGGGTTAAGTGTGATTTTTCTTTCCTTTTTGTTAAATCCACCTGAGGATCAGTGACATGAAAGTTCTAGACTTTCTTATGGAATTTGTAAGTTAAGGTTTTTTTTTCTTTAAACCAAATTTTAAAAATATAGATAGGTTTTTTCAAATATCTCTCTCTGCCCCATTCTCCCTTTCTTCTTCTCAGGAATCCCAGAAAAATGCATGTCAGAGCATTAAATATGTATGTATTATAAGTGTATGTTAAAGTATTTAATAGGTTGCCATGAATCTCTTTTTATTTTTAAAAATACTATGGCTTCATTGAGATAGAGTCACATACATAAAATCCACTTGTTTAAAGTGTACAATTTGTTTGGTGATATATTCAAAAGGACATGTAACCATCACCACAATGGATTTTAGAATATTGTCTTTGCCTGCACCCATCAACCCTTTGATGCCTTTAATCTGAAGAAACCACTAATTTGTCTCTACAGAGACCTTTTATAGAAATGAGCTGATATATGTATGACCTATTGTGGCTGACCTCTTTTTTTTTTTAAGATTTATTTATTTATTTATTTATTTATTTATTCCTTTATTTATTTATTATGTATACAGTGTTCTGCCTGCAGGCCAGAAGAGGGCACCATTATCTCATTACAGATGGTTGTGAGCCACCATGTGGTTGCTGGGAATTGAACTCAGGACCTCTGGAAGAACATCCAGTGCTCTTAACCACTGAGCCATCTCTCCAGCCCCGCAGCTGACTTCTTTCTCCTAACATTAATGTTTTCATGATTCAGTCATGATGTAGCATGTCTTATTGTCTCCTTCCGTTTGTGCATATGTGCATGTGGGGTGTTGAGACAGGATCTCACTGTGCTACCCAGACTGGCCTTGAACTCAAAGCAATTCTCTTGCCATAGCCTCCCAAGTGCTGGATTAAATGTTTGGCAGTTTTTCATTTCTTTTATGCCTAAATAAAATCCCTTTATATGTCACAACTTGTCTACCCCTTCATCCATTGATGGGCACTTGGGTGTTATAATTATCAGGCTACTATGAATATTCATGTCCAAGTTTGGGTGTCAACATCTAGTTTCATTTCTCCTGGGTATAGATCTATGAGGGAGTTGCTAGGTCAGACGAAATTCAATACTTAACTTTTTAAAATTTTATTTTCCTGTTTCAGACAGGGTGTCACAATGTAGCCTTGGCTAGCCTAGAACTTTGTGTAGACTAGGCTGTCCTTGAACTCAGAGATCTGCCTGCCTCAGCCCCCCAGGTTTGGGGGTTTAAGGAGTACACCCCACACCCAGCTCAACACATAACCATTTGGAAGCCGAAAGACGCCGACCTCTGAGTAGTTGCAAGGGCGCCAGTATTTCCATACCTCTGCCAGCTCCTTTAACCTTTTTGATTACCACAGCCCTGGCAGGTGCAAGCTGTTGCTTCATGTGGCTTTGATTTGTGTGTCCTGATGGCTGAAGATGTTGAGTAACCTCCAAAGAGCCCTTTGTCTCCTTCAGAGAGAAGTCTTTTCAAATCTCCTTTGTCTATTGTTCATTATTGACTGGTGAGGGGCTTTTACATATTCTAAACACAAATCTCTTGACCATGTGTCTGATTTGGAAATATTTCCTCTAATTTTGTGGGTTAACTTTCCAGATTCTTGACCCTATCCCTTGAAGCTCAGTTTTAATTCTGATGAAATCCGGCTTAGCTGTTTTTGTTTCATTGTTTATATTTTTGATGTCGTGTATGAGAAATCTTTGCCTAATTCACGGTTATAAGATTTACGTCTTCCAAAGTTTTTACAGCTTTAGCTTTTGCACTAATTGAAGTCACATTAAATTAGATCAAATAATTTTGATTAGTTTGCTCCAGTTTGAGTCACTGTTTTGTGGCTGGCAGGGAAGAGCTTTGCCTCCATCCTGTCTCGGTTGCTCCACTTGGTGGAAAGACCCTCATTTCTCTGTTGGAATGTCTTCTCATCTTGGTGAAAGTCAGTCCACTGTAACTCACAAGAACTTGAGCTAATTTCTGAGTTTTAGGACACTGCAGTTGTCCATGTGTCTACCTTATACTAGTGTGTTTTGATGACAGCTGGTGTTCAACATGCTTTGCAATCAGGAAATGTGAAGGTTCCGACTTTGTTCTGTTCCGGGTCTTGAATTTTGAATAATGAAAACATTTATTATTATTATTATTATTATTATTATTATTATTATTATTATTATT